>UCOL01001505.1:0-35870 GCA_900474335.1 Ormyrus nitidulus
AATAAGAATTTTTTGAAAGCGATTTTTTCGAAAATGCCTTCGTCAATCATAGAATTTCTTTCCCGTAAATGAATCTGACATAGTTTATTTACACTATTATCGAGTTTTAGAGATGTACGTGATTTTATTCAAAAACGCCGAAGACTCCTTCACACACGCTTGGAAGTGTTACATTCTCATGCTTATTTTCTGTGAGAGGAAACTCGTAATCCCTCACGTGCGCGAGAAAGCCTTTCCCATTCCCGCACACTTCTACTTCTTTGCCCTTCGAAAAGTCAGAAAATTTTTACGATAAAATAAAAATAATTTTTAACATAAAATAAAAAGGGTCAATGGTATATAAAAAAAAAAAAATTATCTTGTTTATTGTGTCCTAAGCACTCGAAAGTACCATTTCCAAGGATTCGTTAAAAAAAAATATCGTGCGTCGCACGTGCGAGAAGCTCCTTCCCGCACTTGTTGCGCAATGTACTATTATCTGTACGCCGTTCCCGTCGCGTTCTTCGCGAGCTCTCACAGTCGGGAATTGTATAACGACAGTTTTTCAGCGCGTGCACGTGACGCCGGGAATCAATGAGATTCTCTTTAAAGCGAGCAGAAGAAACGAGCCACTTTCCAATCGCCGCTCGCAACACGGATAGAGCGCAGCGCGACTCCAGGAGCAAATGAAAACGAAGGCGGCGCGAGATCAAAAAGGCCAAGGCGAATCGCGCATTCGACAGTCGCAACGGCGTCCCTCTCTCTCCCTCCTCCCCTTTCGCAACGGCCCGCGCGCTCATGAATATTCAAATCCCAATTCGCGCAATGTATACAACGCGCGTGTGCCGTCGAGCACGTCCGATCGCGCGCCGCTCGCCGCCGCCTCGACGTAAATATCGAGCGCGCGACCGGACTCGGTTCTCGCGCGAACGAGTTCCGAAGCGGGCGAAGGAGAAGCGGGCCGAGGCGCGCGAGAAGAGCACAGCCACCGTTATAAAAGAGACCCTTTCGCGGCCGCGACGATAACGAGGATGATGTTCTCTCCGATCTCCCGCGATGCGATACGTCGCGCAGGCGCGAACGCAAGTCGCTCTTCGGCCGCTTTTACGGCCTGTAAGTGAGTCACGAGGGCGGAGTCTTATACGCTACCTCGTGAAAATCTATCGATTTTCAATCGCGATAGGCGAAGCTCGATTTCGATGTATTTTGTGTCCTGCTTGCTTGGGTCGTTAGCAAATAATTAATACCGATCATTCGAGTACCCGGGGTTATTGACTTTTTAATCCACGGGACTTTTTACACTTTGCACTTTAAAATTATTGTCAATTATTGTGGTGGAAATCGGATCCATTTTTCGACTCTGAAATAGATATTAGTTGTGTTAGAAAGCAATTAAAAGTGAGTACAATCTGTTATGGCCGATTAATTAAAAGTTTTTGGACACTTGGCGATGTAAATTGCGCAATGTCACTAGTTCTTATCTACGAGAAGTATTAGACGTATCTTGCCATTCTTATAATAATTGTCTGCGTTTTTTTCATTCAAAGTTAAAAAATTGCCAATAGATTTTTAAGATATTTATTTTATAAATGTATGAATTTATACTTTAGAAATCCTGCAAGAGTTGAAAATTAATTTGAAATTTTTGAGAGTAACAATAAGGAATGTGCAAAGAAACATTTAACCTTTGCTGCGAATCAGGTAGTTTTCCTATCCATCAACTTCTTTTCTATAGATTTTAAATATTTCATTTTTTAACGGAGTTTAAGATCTTGCAAAAACTAAACAGTAATTAATAGTATGCCAAAGTAAATTTGTCTGGATAATAGGCGTAGAACTAAAACCATTGGACATTATTATAAAGTTAGCATAGTATCGACCGAAATAATGTAGTCATAAACAATGAGTTATTAGTATTTATTTTGTGCTTTTATTCAACTGTTTTGAGTATATGCCAACGTGATGTGCGTTTGAAAATGACTAAGCGTTCTTCATGTACATTATGAGCTTCAAGGTAAGAAGATCAAGGTTAAATAGTCCACTCTAATAGATTAATAACAAACTGTCTATTGAATTTTGTGAGAAATGCTTTTCAAATTATAAAGGATAATTTCCAGTATGCCAAAATGTATTAAAATAGATTAAAATATTGAATCATCAGAAATTTTTATTGTCCGCCAATGTCGAAAATAATCATTCAAACATTTCAGCTTACCCTAAGATTTAAAAAAAAAAAAAATCTAAATCCTAAGTTTACGGTTACAAATAAAATAAGTTAAAACACTCTTTATAAATAGCTCTAATTCGACGAGTCCGAGAATTTTCAAGCGCGGCCGACATTTATTCCATAAATTAAAGTTTTTATCAGTATTCCTGTTGCCCGGTGCTGGCTCGCAGCCGCACAATGAATGCACGCCTTTGATTTGCCGTATATTCATTCATCGCGACGGGACGCAGCGATATCTATTTTTAGACTACATTTTTTTTTCTCATCGACGTGCATGTCAATTGCCCCACGGAAAGGCACGACACGTGTCGGATTTTTACCTAGCTCGGATCCCGGCTTTTATTTCCAATAAAGAGAAACACGCTATCCTACCCCCCGTCGACTCCTCGCTTTTATTATTTCGTTAAAAAAAAAACTGCAGCTGCGCCTGGCGGCGAAGCTACCCAGAAACGCGCAGGTCTAATCGAATTGAAGCAAGCAGACACATCTATAACCCTTGATCGGGGAGAGAAGGCAGACCAGCCGTGGCTATGAAAAATTGAAGACAATCCGCAGCAGCTCGCTTACGTGTAAGTCGGCAGTTTGCGCGAGGCCTATTCCGCGGTGAGCGTGTAAGGAGGTTAACCTATGGTAACGGCGCCGATCGACGTGGCGCGCGCGTCTTTAGCGCCTCGCGATCGAAACCGAACTAACGGCCTGCTCGCGCGACGACTTTTCGCGGAACATCGCCGCGGGGCTCCTTCCGCGTCTCTTGTTCCACTGGCAAGCTGCTTCTCAGTCGATTTAATCGGCCGCGGGAAAATTTATTATTCTCGCCCGCGAGCTTTCGCCAAGAATCGTGAGGAATGTTTTTTTTTTTCCCCGATCAAACTTGCCCCGCGTTTACGCTCTGTGTGGTGGTTGAAAAGTTTTCAACGCCCAGTACTCTGTCGCGGGAGAAGCTCCTTCTCCGGAGCCTCGAATCGCTCGAAGAATTGTGTAAAAAAGTTTAGCTTAAAAAATGTACGTAAAATTTCGACGGCAGAGTCAGCGTCCAAGAGACAGCAAAAAAGAACGCATACCTATATATACCCGACGGACTCTCTTGTTTGGGTGCGTCGAGTATATACGCAGTAGGTATATAATACAAAATCGCCTACGATTCGGCGACGTGCGCGAGCGATCGGCAGACACTTTCGATTCTAATTATATCTCGGAGTTTCTCAACCCGCCGCCGCCGCCGCCGTTGGCCTGTTCCACATGCGGAGGCAGTAGGAAAACCCGCGTTGTTGTTTTTTTTTTTTTTTTTTTTGTTCAAAAAGTCAAAGAGCGACTCCTCGAATTTATTACACATATTTTTATTTCCTCGAACTGTTGGGCTGATTTATTTCTTTGGTGGGGACTCGGAGGTCTGAGAGTTTTTTTTTACGTTTTAAGGCTTACGTAAAGTATCGGACCGCAAAAAAGCGATGTTTTCAATAGCTAAATGTACGTCTGTCGGATGGAAAACTGAAGTACCTCTTCCGTTTGGCTATCAAAGTTTTATTTTCCTTTTCAAGCTAAAACACCAAATGGATACTTTACGACTTTTGATAGAACTAATTTTCGAACGTCAAAGGAAATATTTATAATCTACATTTATTGACATAAGATCTGTCGTGCAAATTTATATCCGAAAATCTGCCCCAAACTCAATAAAACTCCTTTAAAATTCACGAATGCGTGAAAGTCCGAAACTTACGAGCTATTAAACGTCTCGGGCAGGCGGAGACCGGCGCCACAATATTTTAGGCGAGAAAGTAAGAAAATTATTTGACCCAAAAATCCTCTTTCTTCAAGAATTACAATTATTCGAGTTTCCTTTTAATTCACCATAATTTCAAGTGTACCCTAAGCGGAAAAAACGCGAGAAACTTTCCCACGTGAAGAGTGCAAAAAAAAAAACAACGTACGAACCCATGAAAATTCCGCGATCATATTTAAAGCAAAGGCTCGGAGGCGAGGGAAGAAAATAATCTCGCGCGAATATCCTCATTAATCGCGTTCTCCATCTCTCTCTCTCTCTCTCTCTCTCGGGTTCGCTGGTAGAATCGGATGATAATCGCGCATTCCCATCTCGCACCTGAAAAGCTTTTCGCAACGCGCGCGCGCGCGCGACACGCACGTATTTATATAAAGAAGATTACAGTCGCCGCGCGCTTTTGCTTTTAATAATAGACGCCGCCTTTGTTTCTATTTGCGTCGCGCGGCTTAATTGATTTGTATGTAGAAAAAAAATATAATAATAATAATAATGCGCGAGAGGCGCGAAGTCGTGCGCAATCGCGCATTCCAGGACTCGGTAAACGTCGGTGTAAGCATAATATAAATAAACGGGGAAGGTGGAATGCCGTTACTTCTTAATTCCGAAAGCTCAGGAAATCATATGATTTTTTTTCGTTGACGATCGAGTCGTTGGAGTTTTCGGAAAAGGGTGAAAATAAAAATGAAGCGCGTTATTGATTCAATGTTTCTTTGTGAAAAATCGATAAAGTGGCAATATTTTTTTAAAGAACGATAAAAGGTACGAAAAATTATTAAAGTTCATTGAGAAATCAAGTGGTTTCGCAGAATTAACAAAAAAACACATTTGAACAGAAAAAAAATGTTGTTTTTGAAGTATATTTTTAAAACGAACTTTAATTTATGTTAAGATTTAAATAACTTTGGAAAGGACGATAAATTCGTCACAAATTTCTAACGATGATGTCATCAGCGCCAGGCATATCAGAAAGCTGGTTTAAAATAATCAATAAAGCCTTTCCGAAAATACCGTACAACCAGTAATAATTATTATTTATTATAAAAAAGCAATAAAATTATATGCGGACGCGGTAAGTTTTTCGAGGTTGGGCAATGGAAGCAAAAATCATGAATGATGAATTAACGGACATCTCGGAGCACTGACAAAAATAATAAAATGTCACAATTCAGTAGAATCTAAAGTTCCGTTTCCACGCTTAGAAGGCTCGTTCGAGCAAACTTTACCTTTTGTCGCGCTGCCCAAACGAGAAAAGTTCATTACTCTCTCGTCAATTTGGACTCCCCTACGCAAGGGGCACTTAGCGTCGCATTACTGGGCTCGCTATTCGCGATTGGTTCATTTTTTTTCTTTGTCCCCCTCTCGCCGAGCGCAGCTGAAAAAAAAAACCGGTTCCCGGATGAACTCGCGAAAGGTCACGGCGATCAAGTTTTTCCCATGTGGGCGCGCGCGAGAAAACTCGCGAGGCGGATTGTTCTAGGGACCGTTCGCGCCGGAAGCCGCGCGTAAATAAATAAAGGCGCAAACACGCCGAGCGAAGGCCTAAGCGTTCTCTCTCGATCGATCTATAATATAACGTCCGCCGCTGACTCTACGCCTAGAAATGTGCACCAACAGGTGTTTCGGCCGCCTCGCCGTGTGTATATGCATCGTGTAGGTGAAGCGGCGAGCTGGGAAAACCGGAGAACGGCATCGATTGATGCGCCGCTTCAATTTTTCCGCGACGCTCGGAAAATTTCCATTGGATCGGCGCCGGTTGGTTTACGAAACTTTCCTCGATTTCCCTTTCTGTTACGTGGTAAGGGTTCATCGTATGACATTCTCGCATTAGAAATTTTTGTTTTGCTGCAAAATATGAACCGCTGAGTTTTTCGTGCAAAAAGTTGTACAATTCCGACCTGAATCTGTTATTATATAGGCGAGAGGAATCATTTAAAAACTTCGTAAACAAGCTTCTTTTTACGTTAACCAATCAAAATAAGGAACTTATTACTATTATAAGATTGATGTATCGTCAACATCATTAATAATTATTACGTGTCGATTAGTTTGCTTTGATAGATGCACTTAGTAGGATTGCAATTCAATTTTGATCTGTTAAAGCTGTTTATTTAATTAGTTCAAGTAGCTATAATTAAATTTATTGCTACAAGAGAATAAAAGCGATCCGTTTCAGTACTGTTCTCAACATTAAAATATACACATTTCATCTACAAGCGGCCGATCAAAACTCTTGTTTTCACGAACATTGTAAATATTTCCATCCACAAAAAAAAATTTAATTACTCTCGAGTCTGCTTCTCTATCGGCAACGCTAATTAACTTTTAATCCAATATTTGTCTGGCAAACCGATTATGCAATGCAAAAATAGCGAGATAAAGAGCAAGACAATCGATAGTCGGCCAGTGAAATAATAAATAAAAAAAAAAAAATCTCCTTTATCCGAGTAAAAAAAGAAAAGCAGCGAGCGCGCAGGCGCTGTTTACGAGGCGGTACGCATTATAAATTAATCCGCGATAACGTAACAAACACGCGCCGAGTGTTTTTCTTGCTGGTCTAGAGAAAAACAGCGCCCATACAAACATTATCGGCATCGGCCAAAGAACTGCAATCGGGCAGTCTCTTTTTTTTTCTCCCGAACTTCGATTTCCGATAGTTATGAATATGTGAACGTTTTCGCGATCTTCGAACCGAGTGCGCCCAGCGCTCGCAGTCCTGCACCACTTTTCACTGCGTTCGCGTAACTTTCCTCTAATTGCACTTGTTCACGGGGTCACGTCGAAAGCACCTGTTGTGGACGCGCAGGTTGCGCTGCATTCTTCAATTTCGAGCCTCAGACTTACAACCATTACGCGCGTAAACGTACCTTTAGGAAAAAGAGTCCCCCTCTCGGGTTTCGAGACTCGACGCGAATCTCGCGAAGCGGAAGCTTATCTCCGACTCCCTCAGCCGCGGAGAACGCTGAAATTCCAGCGCCGTCCGGCAGCAAGAGACCTCGACTCCGTCATCGCAGCACCACGCACTTGCAAGTACGACAGAAAGCAATATACGAAGGTTATATATTGCATACAGGACGACCTTGCAGTGGAACCAGCGAAGAAATCACTTGTTTAGATCCTCCGGGCACACACGGGCGTATATCACCGCGGAGCGTTATACCTTGCCGAGTCTGCGCAAACGGAGAGAAGCGGACAAAACAAACAGAACTGAGCGAGCCGCCCGAGAGCAGCACTGGTTACGGGCACAGCGGTTCACCGAGGACTGACTCTGCGGCGCGGAGGGAACCGTCGCCGCCGCCGCCGCCGCCTCGGCCTCTCTTTCTCTCCGTCTCTGTCTTGCTTCCGTGCGACGAACGTTCGCCGCGTGCTTTTGTATACGTGAGCGCGCGCGCCGTTCCTATACAGCAGAGCGAAGTTCTCCGGGACCGCTCTGGTAGGAGGGAAACCGGCGAGCGCCGCCACTCGACGGAACCGCGCACTCGCCTCCTGCTATTTTTAGACACGTGTCGGGGAGAAAGAGAGAGGCGCTCTCGTATTATATACTGTGTGTATAAGCCGAGCACACGCACCTACCCAAGTGTACGTACGGGGCTGCCTCTTCGCTCTCTCGGCGCTCGGTATGCGCCTTGCGATAGAGAGACGTGGGAGACGGGCGCGAGGCTCTTTTTTTCGCAGGCTTTTTTTTGCGCTCTTCTCTGCCCGGCTTATGCTGCTGCTGCTGCTGCGGCTTTTTGTGACGCGCCGAGAGGAGAGCCCGGCTAATAACGAGTATCTGAATTCTTGGACGTGTACGGGCCGCCTTAAAAGTCAAATTCTTCTTTGCGATCATCCGGGATTTTTCATTGTACACTGATAGAAAAAAAGGAGTAAAAATTACTATTCTGTATCGTAACTTGAGATATGAGAAGAAAAAAAAAGATTTTTACTATTTGAATAGTAAATATTAAACCTTTTTTTCTCTCAGTGTAATAATAATAATAGCGTACTCTCACTGTTTAAAAACAGACCAAAAAGAAGCTTTTTTTTTGTAAAAAAAAAAACAATACTTATCCATTGAATAGTTTTTTTTCACAATCGTGACTGGTTTAAAAATCAAGCAACTTTTCCAGAAAAAAATTGCTAAATTTTCGAAGCGCAGCAAGCAGAATTTTTTTCCAACGGCATCAGCCTTAAAGCACCCGCCTCCCATCCGTACAGGCACTCGCAAATAAACGCGCGCATTAACGATCACACTAAAATCGCAATCGCCCGCGCCTTTAAAAAAATCAAAGCCCCTAAGAAGTAATCGCTCGGAGGTCGGGGAGAGAGTCGGGGAGGTGCGCGACGTCGTCTTTGGCGCGAGATAATGAATACCATAAAACCGTCTCGCCTAAATGCCCCTACCCGCGCGGCTGTCGTTTACGGCAGTTAATAAATTTAGCGGTCCGAGGGATCTCTCTTCCCCCCTCCTCTTTTAAATGTCTCCTAGTTCCCGCCGACGCGGCGCAGGGCAAAAGGCGCGAGGAAACAAAGTCCGAGGGAGTGCAGCTCTCTTGACAGGCGGCTCCGTTTGATGCGTCGAATCGGGACGCGAGGTTTAATGGGATTATTTGGTTATTGGCTGCTCTTTGTGGACAATCTTTGTGACTGCTGTTTATTAAACGTTTCAAGGGGCTGTCCTTGTTTTTTCTTCCTTTGCCGCTGGACTTTTATGCTCTGTAAGAAGCTTAAGGCGAGGCTCTACTGAAAGTTTTAGTACTTTTCTTTATTCTTATCCTTTTAGTACCGTTCTTCTCGTGTTTAAAAGATGCTTTGAACTTGAAATATATTACGTCAAAAAATTATATAGTTTTCTAAAGTAAAACTAGGTTGCTTACAAGAAAATTTGGTAAAAGGAAGTAGCAGCTACAAAACAAAAACCCCTAAAAATATTGAAATATCTCCAATAAAATATAATTTTGAGCTCGATGCAGGGCTTTTC
Organism: Ormyrus nitidulus; assembly: GCA_900474335.1. Classification (NCBI taxonomy): domain Eukaryota; kingdom Metazoa; phylum Arthropoda; class Insecta; order Hymenoptera; family Ormyridae; genus Ormyrus; species Ormyrus nitidulus. Next base: position 8,947 of record UCOL01001505.1, read on the forward strand.
CGCAAACAGTGGTCTGAAACGAAATCAAGCACAGCCGAACGTGTTGGCATCAATTGCAAAGCCAGCCTTATAACCCTGGGTCATCGGTCCAGGCCGCGTCCGCGAAGAAGCTCTCGGGAATATAACCGAATGCATATTAGCGAGGCGACGGCCGCCGTTTAAGAGCCGCGTAGTCAATCTCCCCGTCGGACGTTTATGGAGAGGGAATTAATATACCCGGACACCTCCCAAGGAACCTTCGTCCCGCGTGATATACGCCCGGTACTCCACCCTTTTTCTATGCTCGCGCGCGCCTTTTTATTGTCCCTCTCCCTCTCTCTCTCTCCCGAGTGCAGTTTTCGGGCTCCGACGTTTCACGAGGCAGCAAATTAAAAAGCGCGCCGGGCGAAAGTGCGCTTTTAATTACCCGTCTACTGGACACCGAGAGCCTCTTCTCGTTGCGACTCTGGATTTAGGGTTACTGCTGGATTTATCGCGAAAATAGAATTTAAATTAACGGTCATTTGCATGGTTATTGCCAGGCGGCGATTGTCTTGGTAGTTGCGCGGGATGCTTGCCGCTTGTTCGGTATGAGATTGAATAAGATTTTCTTCAAGAACTTTGCTGAAGATTTTGAACGGTTGTATACAACTCCTGTTGGAGAGAACTTTAAAGTTAGGTAAGGGAGATCCGAGCAAATTGAGTATAGAGATTCATATGCTTTTTAAAGTCTTAAACAAAGTGCTTAACGTGTATGTTTGATACTTTCTTAATATATTGCCGAAATTTTTAAAATTTATATTAATTAATTATAAGACCATCTAATTTTAAGTAAAATATAAGTTATTTTTACATTATAATAACTGATTTACATTAGTTTTACCCAAAAAGTAAAATTAAACAAAAATATACTAAAAATTGAAACTTAACTATTTTAAAAAATTAATGATTTATTTCAAATTCATGTCCAAATCTTTGTTAGATATTGCATATAACAGATTATTACTAATATAATCGAAATTGTATACGCGTGTTAATGAAATAATCAATAAACCCCGATCTCACCTAATACAAATCCATATTGTCTGAAACTTCAAACACTGAAGTAACAATAATTTTCTTTTAGAAAATATTATTCAAGACAACAAGTAATAAATTATTTTTACTACAATTTTCAGGCCATTATTGAAACTAAAGGCTCTGCGGCAATAATCATCATATGGCGTTCGGAAACACATTACACAGTCACATCCAAATACACTAGTACATTGCTCTTCTATTTATACTACAACGCACAAATAGTTGCGAGCATAACAAGTTTCATAAGAGAACAAAAATAAATGAAAAAAAGAGAAGATTCGCGGCAACCAACAAAGTTACAATACATTTGATTCGTACCGAAACCGCAAAAAAAAAAACACGAAGCCCGATAAAGCGAAAAAGGGTGAAAAAAGAATGCATTTAATCTAATAAAATTAGTGACGAAAACATTTTCTTCTGTCTGTTCAGGAAAAAGCTTCAGCATCACGATAACGGTTTCGACGACGCCACCACAAGTAGCAACGTACACGAGAGCTATTAAGGTCACTGTCGACGGTCCTCGGGAGCCGCGCTCCAAAACGAGTAAGTAAATAGAGTTTTCTGCCTCAGTTGCTTGTCTCTTTCAATCGCTCCCGAATTATTAACCTGTCATTTGTTCAAATTCCGACGGAAATGAATGCTTCATCTGCAACAGCAGCCTACGAAAGTACATTGAAAGGTTCAGATGAAAATCGCTCGGATCGAACGACGAAGTGTATAGAGTATATAAATTCATTTTTTCAAAAAAACAGTTTGATTCACCTCGTAAGAGAAATTTCACTCTGCTCTCAATTCCCTAATGAATTTTCCGTAACTCAAACCAGCCCGAATTGAATTCTCGCGCAGTAAACAGCCCCGTCCCGCAGAGCAGCAAACCCGAAAAAAAAGACCGTCTCCCCGAAAGCGTCGCTCACCGCTCGACAGTCGCAAATCCAGCCGGCCTCGCGACACTTGTCCGCTTTTTCCGGGCAATCATTCAGCGGCGCACTCGGCGATATTCCTCCGCAGCGCCGAGATTAGCCGTGCCCGTAAAAGAGGGGTAATTACACGCTGCGGCAGCCGCCTATCTAGGAGAGAGAGAGAGAGAGAAAATGCGCCGATAATTCACCGAAAGTCCGGGCGCTCTGGCCCGGTAATGGGAGTCATTATCGAGCAGATGGTGCGCTATGATGCACTGGCGGTGTGTCTGCATTGCGCGATTTCCCGGCGCTTAAGCCGGCGACGCGAGCTTTGTCACGCCGGGATTTAGGAATCGGTTGTGTAGCCCTCGGCTCCGGACGGCGCGATACACGCGGACGTATACCGCCGGTCGTTATTATTTTCCCCGGGCGCGGGCGGCGGCTATTCGTCGCGGCTTTCGCCGGACGGAGGCTCGATTGCTTCGCTTTTGACTGGCGAGAGTTTTGAGCGGAGCGCCGAGAGGCTGCTGCTCCAAATGGAATCTGATATATTGCGGCCGCGCGGATTTGGACAACTAGTTGGGGGAGCTTCGTTGCTGCGCTCTGCGGATTGCTCGTTTTTGCCGAAGCGTTTCGGGAATTTTGTTAATCGAATGCCGACTTGGGGCTCGCTGGGTTCTTTTGTCTGTGAAATAGCGCAATCATCCAATTTTGTTAGATTTCTCGAAACATCTTCAATTTTAAAAAGACTCTGGGTTTATCACAAGTCTCATTTGAACCTATTTTTCCGTTAGAATAAGTTTCCCAGAGTGCCCCGCGAACCCAAAAACTAGACCGATCCTCGGTTAATTTGACGAAACTCTTTTGCACTGTCATTTTCCCTTATCCACCTCAGCTAATTAGTCCTTTCAGGTTTTTCAACGAACGCGTTACGTAAGAAAAACCATTGTATCTTGATTATAGCATCGGTCGTAGAACACGTGTGACTCGAGACACCATCCCATTGATTCGGCAAAACTGCTTGAAACGAAACGATTAAGCGGAAATAAATGCGTATAAAAAAAAAAGAGAATAAAACCCACAAGCATTTTCGGCCGTTTCGCGAAACCACGCAAAATTTCTCGACAAGCCGCACGTACAACAAAAGTCGATACCCGAAACCCGCAACCAAGAACTGGGAATTAAAATAAATATCTGTGTTCATTATAAACCGTTATCTCCTCGCCCGTCGACACATGTTGGAGTATTGTTTTCAAAATTTGAGAAAATTTTACTGCTCGCTGCTGTTTTGACAAAACAATGAATAAAATGAAACTAGTGCTTCTGATTGAATCGTGAAAGCTAATTGTACGATCGAGTTTGTAACACAAAAAGTAGCATAATTTCTGAACTATTATATACATTTTCTACATTGTACCTTATTAATTTAGTTTATTTTTCTATTCAATCCAGTAGCACGCAGCCACCCTAAAACTATTACTCAAAACGTCGACCCTCGAAACCCCCTCAAACTTCTCGAAAACGGGCAATCGACGCACGTTTTTCCTCGAAATCGAAAAAGCTCCCAGCATTGGACCGTTGACAGTGGAACGGCCGCCTCGGTTGGAAAAAGGTCGAAATTCCCTTACGACCACACGCACGTGATGCGGTCTGTCACCGCGGGCCGCATCTTCGGCGTTCACCGTTTTAATAACCCTCTCGGCGTCTCTCCGCGCCCGGAAGCTCGTTCCTTCGCGCGCACCGCGGGCGCACGCGTCCTCGCTGCCGTCCACAGGCGGCACGCGCTCCGCGGCGAAAACGAACTTCCGCGAGGCATCTGTGCCCCGAACGCGGAAGAGGCAGGTTCAACGACACACGCGCGCGCGCACTCTTAACCCTTTCGGGGGCCCTTTAAAAGTCCGCGAGCGAGCCTCCGTCAGCTGGGCCGTGTTTGCTCTCCGTGCGGTCGCGCTTGCGTGAGCTGCCCGCGGCGACATATTGCGCGTACGCGGCTGAATTTTCCGCAGGCTCTCTCGCTGCTGCCCCTTTTGGGGCCCGGGGCCTTTTTATAATAAGGGTTTCCTGTGCCGCGGAGTCGGCCGAGGTATTTCGGGGAGGAGCGCCCGGGGTCTATTGTGTTTTTGAGATTTGCCGGGATCGTTTAAGTCTCGTATGTTGCTTTTGGATGCATTGTAAGGAAATTTTTGGCTAACGATAAATCTGTTAAGTGGGAGAATACTTTTGTAGCGAAATATATAATTATTAAAATTCGATAGTTTTTGCAGATCAAAAAAATTTACAATTTGCTTGGATTGCGTATAACAACAGGGTTTTTCCGTGTCCTCAGAAATGAATGGTTAAATTAGGTTTATTAAAAAGTAACAAATGCGTTATTAAAATACAGCCTATCAAAGACCCGTTTTCTGTACATTGCACTTTCATGCAGTCTATAGTAGAATCCTAACCCCTTGGTTTTCCTGATGTGAATACACTTGCAAATAAACAAACGAACCGAAAGACTAGCTGAAAAGGCGCGTCACGCAATCCGCGCACTGCTCGATATACGCATTTATACCCTTCGTCTACTTTTGCGAAGCGAGCAGAGCGGGCCTTCGGCATCCGCACGCGAAACTAGCCGGAGCGCGCGATCTATTGTCTCGGGCGACAACAATGCAGGGGCGTCCCGCAAACACCTGCCACCCCGTCATTATTCGCGCGCAGCTCTAATCGCGGCCTTCTTTCGGCCGTATTAGTTTCGGGGCCCCGAAGCCGGGGGCCTTCGCACGAATAATAGCCCTCCTTCTTTCAATTTGTTTGCTCATGCTTTGCCGCGCCTTTTTTTTTGCGAGGCGAGAGTCACGGCTTCGGCTCTTTTTCTAAAGACGGACTGCCAGCGACATATGGCACTTCAAGTCCGTTGTGCTTTTGGGCCCTTTTTAGGATTACTCTTGCGAAGTTCGTAGCTTTTGCCGCGGTAGGTGTCTTTACTGTCACGTGCAGAATGCTTTTTTATCGTGTATCGATGAAAATTAAGTTCTGATAAAGCTTTTCAATTTTTTAACGTTGGAAAATTTAATAAAAATATATAGTCAGGAATCATTACAAGAAATTTGCGCTTGTAATTCTTCAAATCGAGTAGCAAAATTGTTTCTCAGTATTCATCCTATCACCCAAATCGTGAAAACTTAAGTTTTGTCCACATTCATTACTATAGTGATATATCCTTCGTTCAAACTCGAAGACCAATCGTCAACTCCAAAATCACACTGAAAAGCCGCAAAACCCAGAGAGAAGAAAAATTCGCTGACCGCTATCTGAAGAAGAAAGGGCCCAGGCGAATATCGAAAGCGTGAGAAATACGTCTACGGAGTTTCGCCCCGTTTCCGTCCGCCTCCGTCGATTAGATAAGCTCGGACTTGAGCTCCGAGTCCCAAGTGTGCATATAGCCGGGCTGTAATCGCGTTTTGCGCGCCTCGCGCCGAGAGCTGATGATTATTCGGCCAAGGTATTACGAGCCGAAATCGCTCTTCGATTCTCTCTGCCGGCTCTCTCCTTTTTCGACGGCAGCCTTGCAAAATTTCATCACGATGCCTCATTATTTTCGCGATGGAGTTTTTGCGTTTCCAGCGATTCGAGGAGCGAAGTGTTGATTTCAATTGACAAGGAATTTTTTTTCTTTTTTTTTTTGCGTTGTGTTTTTTAAGGATAGAGTGTAGTGAAGGAAATTTTGAATTGAGTTGATCCTTCGATTGTGTATGCTTGACTTTCGTTATGATGAAGTTGAATCAGCGATAAGAAGTTTTATACTTATATCTGTAATGAACAAAGAGAAATGTTTCGACATTCTCATTATAATAAAAAGAAATAAAAGAAAAAAGAAATATTAATTCAGAGACTCATAATTTTTAATTAAAATTGAAAAAACGAGTACAATTACATTTTTTACTCAAAAGTTTTCTTCAAGTTATTTTTAACAATTTCAAAAGCATCATCTACTTTTTTATAAGTCCAAAATTCATATTAACAAAGACAAATAAATTTGCAAAAAAATGTCAGTCTCATTCGCATCTGCTTCTACTAAATTTCCACTGTCAAACAAGCACATAAATCATTATTGGACTTCATTACATCCCATCATCCCTCTCTCGCACCCACACCCACACACCCACGCGCTTGCCCTCGCAAGTCGGCAGTCTGCATAGTTACGGAAGCGTCGCGAAAAGTATCACCGGAACAGAGCGAGGCGCCCCCGAAAACGCAGAGCTCGCCGCTAATGAACCTTATTGAGTGGGGGGGCTTAATCAAGAAAGTCGATTCGCGTCCCGGCCCCGGCGCGACTTCAATAGCATGCCGGGCGTTCCGCAGCCATTTAGCCGCTGCGCCCCGATATTGCCTATACGCTAATCGGATATTAGACTATGTATTGATTCCATTCGCCATTGACTCATCAGCGGAAGATTGATTCGCGCGGGGCAATCTCCATTTTACCTGGGAAGCGCATCCGACAGGGCCTAATTTCTCGGGATGTAAGCCCGATCGGCGCGCGATTCCAATCGCCGCGATGCTTTGTCGCGTTAATTCACGCTGAATTTTAGACCCTTTTTTTTAAATCAATTGTCGCCACCATTTTTTAGTTACTTATTATCTACGCCTGACAATTTTCCATTTTACCTTCATAACGCTCGAAATATTAACAATTGAAAAAAAAAGTACGCGAAGAAAAATGTTTTGGTAATTCTTACAAATATTTCAGGAAATTTTACGAGAAAGTATAGTAATTTAATCACAGACTGACAGTTTTGTAAATTTTAAAGAACAGTATGGTAATTTTTATACTAAATCCGACACAAACGGATATCATTAGTAAACAATCGAGTATATATTTCAAAAGATTTAGCAGAACATTTTTCTCCACGTATATATAAATAAGCACTCAACCGCACATTATCCACAACCCAACCAAGTGACTTTTGGCCAACAGCTCTAAATCAGCATCCTCTTCCAGGGCAGCAGCAGCACCAGTTCCGCGCCCTGGGCCTGGGCCAGCGTCCCTACCCGGACGTGCCGAGCTCCTTCACGAGTCACCTCCGCGAGCTCGAGTACAGGCGGACGAAGCACCACCACCCGCACCACCACCACCACCCCCACCACCAGCAGCAGCAGCAGCAGCAGCTGCAGAGCCCGGCGGCGGGCGCCAGCAACGGCAACGCTTGCGCCAACAACCCCGCCGGCGCCAACTCCTCCACCACCTCACCGTCTTCCGGCAGCCACCTCGCCAACGCCGACGGCAACCCGCACCAGGACTGCTACAAGCACAGTCCGCAGCACGGAGGTGAGATTTAAATTCTGGGGGGAGTGCCCATTTTACTAATTTTAGATTTATCTTTCGATATTTCGATAACCCTTATTCGGATGAAAAAGACTACTAGTTTTATGTAGTCATATAAAAAAATTTTGATCATAAAACAACGAAGCAACGACAGAACCATCGAATAAACGCGAAAAAGCTAAGACGGCGGTACTTAGCGTCCGGCAGCGAGGCGGAAAAAAAGGCCCCTCTCTCGCAACAAAAGAAAACTCATAGAAGCGATCACTCGGCCACGCGCTCCTAGCTCTTTTATCAATAAATTCCCCGCGGAGCGCGCGAGAGTGATTCACGCGGATGATTACTCCACACTTTCTCGGGCTCGGAGTATATTTCTCCGGATTCGAATCCGCCGCGCGGCAGTGTGTATACACAGGCAAGAGCGTCGCCTCCTCCTCCGGCGGGGGGTTTTTTCGACGGAGAGAGAGAGAGAGAGAGAGAGAGAGACAGAGAGAGGCATGGTAATGGGCGAGGCCGAGAGGGAGAATCCGCCGTTTCGCGAGGTAATAGTTTCATACCTCGTTCCGGCTCTGCACCCTCTAATTCAGCATAATAACGACATTCAACCTGCCGTTCTCCTCTCTCTCTCTCTCTCTCCCTCTCTCTCTCTCTCGTTTCGCTCTTTCCCTTTCGAATCTACCGCGCTGCAGTTGCTGCCGCCCGAACGAATGCAGTTGACGAGTCGTGTCCTGGGCCTTTAATTTTCCTCGTTTTCTCGGCCTTTTTCTTTTCCAGCTACCGAGTTCCTGGTAAATCCTTTCCAGGATGATATTTGATTATCAGCTGGCTTTTCTGAAATGTTTCTGCCTCGAAACGAGGTTCGGCTTTTTTTTTTTAACAGGTATTGCGAGCCTTTTGAAGGCACCGATTTCTACGTCTAAAAGGCAGGTGATATAATAAGTAAAGAACATCTCAAGCGTGCAAAAAGAAAATACGTTACTTAAAAGCCAAGTGTCATTTTTTTTAGAGAAACATTTCCTAAGAGAAACCATGTACAAAACTAAAATTTTTCACAATTAAAATAAATAATTTACGTTCTCAAAAGAAGACCGCGCATTAAAAAAAATGAATATTTTTTAACCTCGCGCGAGTCCGATACGTCTTTTCAATAACCCCCCAGCTTCCCGACCAGAAGATCAATTCCAAAGGAAAAAAAAACACAGAGGAAACGCGATCCAAAGAGTCGAAAAAAGGCGGGGAGGATCGGGCAATTGGTCGAGAGGCTCGTGTTTTTTCTGCCACTGGATTATCATCCGACGCCTTGTAAGCCGATCGGAGGGAGGGAGGACATGACTCGAAGCGTTAGATCCATTATGGCTCTTTAATGGGTAAATAAGGCCGCTCGGGATGAATCCCCCTGTAAGGCGTAATTGACAGAATCTGTTTTTAAGTAGAACGGGGGCCACAGGTGCGCGCGGCTTTCCGCTTTTTTACGAGCGCGAACTTTGTGCCTTTACACGCCGGTTATTATCCCCCGGGAAGAGAGTCGAGTCGGTCCCGGCCGTATCCCCGGCACTTATTTAATTTGCTCCTTCGCCTCCTTTTTTCGTCCGCGGCGCTGCTCACTGTTTGTTAATGCACCGAGAGCTCGCGACTTTTTTTGCAAAATTTGTCGGATCCCTTTTAGGATCTTTGGTTGGAGAAGGGGACTGTCGGTAATACGTGCGCGTTTCTTTGATTGTGTAGTTGACGATTTTTTTAACGTTTAGCGTGGAAAAGTGATTGATAATTTTATGTAAATTACTGTAAGTGAAAGAAGTCAACGTTGGCAAGACTAGATTTGAATCATTTTGTTTTATCGCTGTTATAAAAATTTCCACGATTTTTGTACAAGTCCAGGCTCAAGATTTCAAGCAGATTTAAACCTGACTTAACTTGATCTCCTCCGTGATTTCTAACTTAAAATCAAATACTCAAAAAATTAAGCTCCATCTGCACAATCAGCTCGACGGTCCAACCAAATGTCACCGATCTTCATAAAGATTTATCGAGGCCCTTGTAAAATAAACGACACGAAATCAAAACTCCCCTTCCTCCGCACTCCTCTCCTCCGTTCCTCCTCCCGTCTCGCATCAGCGGTCTCGACCTGATCAAAGTTAAGTAGACGCGCCCCTGCTTCTCTCTCTCTCTCTCTCTCTCTCGCGCGCGAGAAGAAGAAGGCCCAGCTCTTTGAAGGCAGCACGTTGCGGTTTCTCTCTGTGCCCTTAACCTCTCTCTTTCTCTCTCTCTCTCTCTCTCTCTCTCTCTCCCTCTCTCTTCTTTATCCCTCGCTCGCCTTTTCCTTCCGTAATTACCTCGTTTGCCCCCCCGCTCTGAATTTCGCTCTCGCGCTAAGCTGTCGCGGAAAAAAGGCCCTCTCTCCCCCTCTCTCTCTCTCTCTCTCTCTCTTCTGGGGAACGATAACGGAAGGAAGCGATAGCAGGCCTTCCAAGTAGGTACGATGCCCGGCTTAGAGACGAAAGCTCGTTTTTCTCCGCGCGGCGCGGTGCAGCTCCTTTTTTTTCTCCCCCCGGCCTTCTCTCCTCGGCCGTTGCGGCATCAGGCGGCCTTTTTTTTGCTCTCATTTGTTAATTATCGGTTCTTGGGTCGGCGAGCGCCGCGCTCTGTACTTATAGTGCGCGAGCGCGCGCGCCGCTCTTAGCCTCGGCTTTTTCGCGATGCGCCGCGTCGGCGTTTTGTTTGTTCAAGGCGCTTTATGGTTTTCTATGTTAATTTTATGGGCTTTTTGCCCGCTGCGAAGGCTCTCGCGGTCACCGGAGAACGCGATAAGTAAAGCCTCCGGTTAATCGGGAAGCTTTTTGGCTATATAAGTTATACTTGGATAAAAGTGAAAAAGACGCTTGACCGTCGGTCCTTTTCGTTTCGTTGCGCGGATTTATGTAAGGAGACTTTTTGCGCTTGTGTACAAGTACTTTGATAATGCGTGCTTGGAGAAGAATAATTATCCTTAAAAAAGAATGCCTTTAATTATGTGAAATAATTAAAAACTAACTGATAAATTAGTTAAAAATATTACAATAATAAATAATTAAATTTTTAGCGAACGTATGCAAAGTATTGTAAACTGAAGTGGAATAAGTCATTATATAGTTTTCAGTACGCAAAAGCCAAGTACCTCCGCAGGCAATAAAACATATAAACCGTTTAAGCGATCTCGTCCATCTTTCCGAAATTGAATCCAGGCCTCTCTGGAAAATCATCACGACTTCCTCGAATCATCAGCCATAAAAAATAATCATCCCTCCGAAAACTCCTGCATATCAATATCCATATATATATATACAATGCAGGTGAGTCGGTGACCGTCGGCATTGCCCAAAATGAACCCGTAACTTTTTCATCCGCCGAGACTCCCTCCTCGGGGTCAACCAGCGGATAAAAAATCGGCCCAAAATTTTTATCACCGAGGATAACTGTATATCCACCGGCAAACGTTCGAAATCGATCGCAAGCGCCTCGGTTCCTGGAAGGCCGCGCAATAACAATCGAACCGATCGCAATCTCTGGCCTGTATTATGTGTGTGAGCTGCGAGCATCTCGCACGTAGTAAAGCGCACGTCTGCGTAATACCAGGGATCCGATCGATCGATTCTTATTCTTGAGAGAGAGAGAGAGAGAGGGAAGAGAGAAGAGCTATTCGAGATCCTTTCTTTCCTTTCGCCTCTGATCTTGTTCTTTTTTTTTTACCTGCCAAGTCTTCGCAGCTTCCTTTGCATCGGCGATTCTAAATTTTTCTTATTACGGTTGTAGGGAGAGTTTTTGTGCGTCGATGTATTTATGATGAGGAATTGTTTCTCACCTTCGGAATGCTGCGCTGTAATTTCAATGCAAAAGTGGATTGATTTCTTTTGCGAGCTTCCTTTTTCTTCCGCGATTCGGCGGAAATTAATCATTAATTGAAAGGGTGGAAAATAGTTTAGAGATTTGCATTGCGATATTTTTCAAAAGGAGGGTACACGATAAAGTAATTAGGGAAAAATAAAAAACTCAATATCATCCTCTACTTAAAAACCTCTGAAGGATAAAAAGATGCGCACAATATTTTTTAATGAACCAGATGCACAATTCCGAAGCAAATCATTCGAGCAATTTTCTCTCTGTGACTTATTGATATTCACTACTACAAGTATCGCGATAAAAAGCATCGAGAATTTTTATTATATAATTGTTCCGCACGAACGATTTTTCTCCCGATACCTGCTTTGTATTACATGAAAATACGAAAGAAAACATCAGAAATCATTCGCCGGCCTTTTCTTCCTCAATCCGTTTACCAGAAGAGCCGCTAATACCCATCGACGAATTTCCGTCCCCGGCAAAAAGAAACGATCAGCATTCGGACCAGCTTCAGCCCACAGCCGACGACGCGCTGCACACACGAGCGTCAATCCCGGCGAAGGCCAGCGGCTCTAAAAAGCGGGCTTGCGTCTCTAAAAATGATCTCCTTACACGCTCTCCTCCTCGCATATCGGTCCGGCCCCGGACTTTCCGCGCGTTTTTACTCCCTTTCGTCGCGGATCGACGGATGTGATCGATCTGCTTTCTTTCTTGCGAGCCGGCCTGCCTTTTTGCTCGACTTTTTTTTTGCGAACGGCAACTACGTCACTCGGGGAGCGCGCTTTACTTATGTAAAGTAAATGAAGCAGACCGAGAGCCGTCACGTTCTACCTCGAATTATCGACGCGAATAGAGATCGAGGAGAGCGCGACAAAAGAACGACGCCGAGGCCTTAATAATCGCGAGGGGAACGTGGAAAAGCCGTCGGCGTTTTCGAAATGGAAACAGTCGAGAGTTAAAGCGACGAGTAAATTATTAATGTTCCACTGTAAAATCCTCGACGGAAAACTGTCGATTCGCCGATCGATGCTCGTCGAACGATTTCCAGCTTATCCACCGTTTTCGCCCCGGCAGCATTTCCGCGCGCCAACTCGCTAAAAATCCGGCAAAATCATCAGCTCCCGAGCTTCTCGGCGAGCAAAGCTAAGCAATCTCTGCTCTCGCCGCCGCGCGCCAGCCTTCTCTCGGATCTAGAATAATCCTCCACAAAGCCAAGAAGCCAGGCAGCTCGAAGCTTCTTTGCGCGCAGCTCCTCGGCTGCTTCTGCAGGAGGGGTCGAACGACCTCGAGGCCTCTCGAACAACACGCCGAGAGAGAGAGAGAGAGAGAGAGAGGCGTAGAAAGAGAGAAGGAGAAAAAGAGAGCCGGCTCGGACTCGGTGTCGGGCGAGAAAAAAAGGGAAGTGAGCATTATTCCTCTGTCTCTTATAATATAACCGAGTCCGCCGGCTCTCTTTTTCTCTCTCTCTTTCTCTCTCTCTCTCTCTCTCCGGCGTGTTGTGATCGGGGTAATGAGGCCCGAGCAGTGGCAGCGAAAGAGAGGGCACGAAACGAGAATTGTAGAAAGGGTAGGGGTAAGGACGCTGATTATGGGGTGTCAAACAATTACACTGATTGCACTTTCTGCGCGCCTCTCCGCGCGCCGGCGCGACTCTCGTTTCGCCTTTTTCTTCCTCCGGCTTATCTTATGCATATAATACACATTTCCATTCCGCTCCTTCCTCTCCGTCTCTTTCTCTCTCCTTTTCTCCTCCGCGCCAACCTTTTCGGAGATCGGCTCCTTTACGCGGGGGATTTTCATGCGAGTAAACGCTGTCGCGCTGCGAGCTGCTTTCTCATTACTAAAGGGGCCTCCCTCTCTCTCGTTTTACTTCTTTGTTCCTCGCTTTCGTCCCTTTTTATCTCTTAGCTCTCTTTTCCTCTCTCTCTCTCTCTCTCGTTCCGAGTGCAAAGCGCGCGGCCCGCGCAATCTCGGGGTCAGGCCAGGTATAAACAGTAGTTGGAGCGAAGAGGTGCCGCGAAAGAGAGGAGCCGAGAGGAGCAAGGAAGAGAGGAATAGAAGAAATAGCCAGGTTTTCAGTCTTAGAGGAATTAACGGAGAACGCGGGATTCTCGATCTGCACGCTATAATACTATTAAATCATCGCTATATAAAACACGGGCCTTTTAAACCTATTTCACTTGCCCTTACAATAATGAGTTTTTACTTCAATTTTCACAAATCTTTCACCTTTATTTGCGCAAGATAATCTAATAACAAAAGGCATCATCATTCTCGCGAAAAAAGCCGCGACAAAATTCCATCCGACTAATACCGCAAACGACGAAATCGGCGCAAAATCGATCCGACCGGCATCGAGCAGCCAAAACAAAAAGGGCCGCTTTCTCCGTGCCGGCGCTCTCGTTCTCCCTCTCATTACCCGCCTCTCTACCCGAAGCTCTCGTGATGGCTCTTTACCTATTTACGGAGGACTGCTTACCTGGGCTCGGAACGGCGAGAGAGAGAGATGAGCCCGGCGAAGGTGGTGGCTCGCGGTAAAAGGGCTTCCCACGTGGGGCTGCCGCCGCTGCAGCCAGCGAGGAATGCTAGTTTGTCATTTTTACGGGCGGCCCTAAATTGTCGAAAGCTTGTCTACTGTAACGCGCGCGCGCGCGCGCGAGCGAGCGATGCGCCGCCGAGGGGAGGCTATTGTAGGCGCCCGAGCGTCATTACGCCGCCGCCGAGGTGACCTTTCCTCTCTCTCTCTCTCTCTTTCTACCGGTCTGCTTTGCCCGCCGAGATGAGAGAGAGAGCCTGCTGAATCAAAAGCTGGCCAGGAACGAGAGGAGCGACGATGGGGATAATGAGATTCTCAGGCTGCGTATTTATAAAGACGCTAAGTGCATTGTTTGCTGATGACCGCCTGGCTGATAACTTTTGGAGATGCCTGCGTTTTTCGCGGGCGGGGAAAAAGGTGCAATTGGCGAAAGGAAGAAGCAGAAAAAAAGTGCTGACTTTTCGTTCGATCGAAAAAAACGATAAAGGGGAAAATTTCATTGCGGTTCCGCGTAATTGAATAATCCGCGGAGGGATAATTGAGTATTAAAAAATTTTATTAAAAAATTTGCACTTCCTTCGGGACATGTTAGATGTTCTTATAATGCGCTTTAAATTGATATGGAAATTATGGATGTTTTTGTTCGATTATAAAGCTTCTCTGAGAAGAATAATTCTCGCGCCCATTACGCTGCTACCGATTTAACGCATCGCTAGAATTGAATTACATCGAGAGGAATCGGATGCTGTTCCTCGATTACGTCCGGCGTAAAATACTTTTTGCCCGAGATCTCCTGAAATTTTATTAAAAACGTCATTGGAACAAAGTTTTGCGCAGACGACCAGCACAAAGGGTAATAAATTTAATAACTTTATACACATTGGTTTACTTCGACGACCTACTTCGATATAGCTTTATAATAAGCCCGTTCTTTTGAATTATTTCAAAGATTAATATTCCAAGCACCTTTTTAACAAACAAATTTTCCAAACCCAGCACCATATACATACACACGCTGCACCTCCTGCAGCAGGCTCACAAGCAAGCCGTGTTCCTTCGGAAAGCCTGCAGAGAGTCGAAGCGTAAAGAGGGCCGCTAATAGAAAGAAGCGGGTCGCGCGAAAACTCGCCATACAGCGATAATGACGCGGAGCGACACTTATGATAGGGGTTTAACGGGCGTTCCGAGTGCGCGCGACACTTCCCTAATTGCCTCGGCTGGCGGGGGTCCCCTCTTTAAGAAAAGCAGCCCTTACGAAGGGCTCTCTCTCTCTCTCTCGCGGAGCTCTGAAACTGATCGCGGACTCTCTCTCGCCGCGCGCGCGGACGTTCTCGACGATTATTATATATTCTCGAAGAGATTTGCGTTCTCGAGCCGCTCGAGAAACGAACTGTCAAGTGGGAGAGCGGACCGCGGACCCGCCGAGGATTTTATTGAATTCCCAAGAAAATGAAGACGCCTATTATTTCTAGGAAAGTCCATTAAAATTCCGAGCAAATTTTCTGAAATAAGTATATAGGCAGCCGGCTCTCTCTCTCTCTGTCACTCAATAAAACGAAAATTCTCCGGGAACAGGCTTGGAAGCTCGAGAGCGAGGCGAGTAATTTCCAGCCGAGAGTAAGAAGGTGTAAATCGGGCCGCCAATTATCGACAAGCTTCTAGCTCTTCAATTAAATTGCAACGATACAAAGCTACGCTTCCACCTCGATTTGAAGCTGAAAGCGGTTATTTCCCGAGCCAATCCGGAGCCGATAACAGGCCTTCATCGTCTTAATTCCCATTTAAATAAGGAGCCTGCGGAGAGGGGGAGAGGGAGGGGGGGTGATCGCCAGCAGAAGAAAGACCGGGAGCCGTGATTGTGTCGCGTGCATTAAGGCCCCCGCGGGAATAAGAAAAACGGTATAAGAAGAGGGCACGTAATGCCTCGGAGTCGCGTAATTGCAGAGTGCAGAGCGCCGGCTAAGAGACGGCGAGCGTTCGGCGCTGCACATACCCTCTCTCTCTCTCTCTCTCTCCCTCTCTCGTAAACGAGTCGTCGATGGCTCTGCTAAGATGACAAACGCGACCGCAGAACTTAATTAAACTCGTAAATCCGTCGCCGGTAGTGCGCCGCCGCCGTCGCCGCCGTTGCCGCCGTTGCCGTCGCCGATGCTGCGCGGGACGTACAACAGTCCGGCGAAGGCGCCGAGCGGAGGGCAAGGATTGCCGCCGCTCGGGTAGATCGGCTGCTCTACGTCGTCGAAGGAAAAATTCTGGAGGTATGTAGGCGAAGAAACGAGTTTACGGGTTTGGGGACTCGACGCGCCGAGGAGCGGCAGTATGGCGAGGTTTCGACAGTTGGGGGAGCACGACTTGTTGGTCGTTTTTGGTCGGATATCAATTTGTTGGTTGCTGCAGGAGGGAGGGAAAATTAGGTTGTTGACTTGTTTTTGAAGCGCTTTTACTATAGCATGCAACATCTGTATTGCTGGGAATTTATTACAGAATATAAATCATTATTGCATCATAAAAACTTTTTTACGTTTCAAGTTTATCGTGATATGTTTTGCTGACTTCATCATAGTCATTGATTAATCTACCTTTTCAAAGGTATTTTGTACTTTAAAATATATAATGAAAATTATTGATCACATAAAAATGATCAAATTTAAAAAAAATCAATGTTCCGCTTCAATTACCGAACCGAAAACAAAGATTTAGAAAAGAAAATGTATAAAAAAAATAAGAATTCCTGACCCGAATGTATTCTCTCCCTGCAATTGTTTTTGTAAGAAAAAAATAGGTATTTACAAAATTTTACTATATACCGATAAATTAAAGACGTTAACAATAAAATCCAGTCATTTGCGGGCATTAAAGTCACTTTGACTTTAATCATTTTGAATAATTTACAGAACAACACCAAAGCAGAATATATATTCGAAATATTTATAAGTAGGTTGTCACGAAAGCCAACGAGCCATTTTGAAAACATTCTCTCGCCTTTTGCGGTACGTTTGCCGACTTTATCGTGTAAACGTCACAGTTATCGCTTTATATCCTGGAACAACATCCTATTTGATCGACTCCACAACCTGACATACGTCTTCCAAGTCCTTGTCTAATCAGAATTTTCTCTCCAAACTCGCCTAGTAACAAGAAAACCGAGCTGTTTTCTTGGCATTTTTAAATAAAAACTTTAATAAACAAAAGCTCAGATGCTCTGGCGGCTTCGTTCACAAATCAAGCAATGAGTAAAATATTTTATTCGTAAACTATATTATAATAATTTTTTAACTAATTTATAATCAATGTTTTATTTACACCAAAATATACAAGTATCACCACAAAGCAAAAAGGAAAATATATATACGTTTCTACGATAATAATCGAATTATCCAAATCCTGTAAAAGTACGAGAAACTAATTTAAGTTTTAATACTTTAGTTTTCTGAATTTGTCGTTTACTTAAAATAAGAGAACAATCATGTCCGGCGTACTCAAGGAAACTCGCGGTAAGTTTGCTTTCGTGAAGGAGACCGCGATAAATTGGACACCGACCTGCGGGAATTCAGTTTTAGGCACACTGATAATTTCATTTAAATAGTGACCTTCTTTGTACGTTATGTGGATCAAATATATATTATTTGATAATGAAATTGGGGGCAATTTTAAGTTAACGCGTAAAAACATTTGATTACTTGATCGTTTCCCTTAAAACTGTAATAATTATTAATAAAAATAATTTTGCTTAATTAATATATCAAACTACTAATTAGTACTTAATAAATTTGTGCCGCAATATATTTAATTTGACGGAAGCGGAGCAGTAAATTCTTATAATTTGCGCATCACATAAATCGATTCTTGGCAAATTTACAGCCCGAATATATTACCACGTTTGACAATTATTTCATGTAAATCCCAAAAAATCGCACTTAAATTATCCGCTCCGCGAAACTGTAAGCTAATCACCATTTAAACATTTTTTCCAATTAACCGGTTACACGCAGCAGAAAACTCCTGCATTCGCAACTTAATTCCCGTCGCAAATTCACTTACCGAGCGTTTAGCCTCCCCCCACCAGCCTCTGCAGCACACGTCAACTTTCCCGTCCTAATGAACCCGTAAACCGTCGCTTAGACCAGAAAACTACCTCAAACGACTCTCTCAAACTCGGCCGACGAACCGTGAAGAAATCCGTATAGCCCGAGTAGCTGCGCACTTCCTCCTTTTTTTTCCGCGGCCGCGCGGGTCTCTCTCGGAAAAAAGCGCGCAGCGGCGTCGCGGGAAAACGCGCGCGCGCACGGCGAAAGCTCGGAGGGGAAGCACGCTTGACCGACGCACGTGAAAAGAGAGTCCGAGTCCTAGTCCGAAAAAGCGAGGGAGCCGAGGGAAAAAAAGGAACGAGAGGAGCAGGCGCACTTGAAGGAGATCGACGCTGTCGCGCGACCGCCGCTGCTTTTCCCACGGTGACACGCCGCGAGAGAGAGAGAGAGAGAGAGACGGTTCCAGACCGATGCGTCCGCGCACTGTTATACATCCTACTTTTCTGAGGAGCTTTGATTTTTCGCCGTTCGCGGCTTCGTGATCGGGTGGATCTTCGTGGTGGGTGTTGCTTTGGGATTCTTGGAAGCTGGAGTTAAATGAGGTGTGGGTGCTTGGGGTTCAGCTGGAGTTGCGAAAATTATAAAAGCCGAGGAATTTTTTAATTTCAGTAGTGTGATTTTGCGTCGCTTTTGTTTCTTTCGATAGATTTTAAAAGGGGAGAGAACAAAGAGTAAACGATTAGAAATAAATTGTGTTCGATGCAGAAAAGAATAAATCAAAGTGTTTCAAAAATATATTCTCAACCGAAAAAATTGCATGCATAATTATATAATTTGAAAGATTATGAAGCGGATATGGTAAAAGTAAGAAATTCGCGTGGAAATCCCAGATCAGCACGGCCTCATTCCCAAGCAAAAACTCTCATCCGGTTTTCGCAATAGAGATTCGATTCGGGGCTTAGTGGCATTAAAAAATCTGTACGAGTTTAATTTAAAAATCAATACAAAAGAAGTAGCTCGCCTCCATCATTTTAATCTTCCACTGAAGAAACTCGATCGCAGTAGCCGGTAGAGAATAAATTCCACCTCTGTTTCGTACCAATTACTTGAGGTTTCCTTATTTATCGTGTCCTTGTACAGCGAACTTGATCCTTTTGTGTCTTGCGAAGTTCACTTTTTGTTACAAACGCTATTACATTTAGTTATCAAACGCATCCGTCCAGTCAAGCAAAATTGATGAAAATAAAAAACCATTAAATAACTTGAATTTTTAAAAATAAAAATAGATGAATTTATATAAATTCGAAAACTTTAAAGCCGAGCGTTCTTTTCGCCGAAACATTGAAATGCAAGCCTTTCGACTCTCGAATAAGACAATCGGCCAATAAAACTTTAATAACCAAAACCACTCCTCGAGTAATTTGTTCCCTCGTTCGAACATAGAGCAACTTTTCAAAAAAACTTACGTAATCGCGCAACAATACGTGTGTCGGCGAAAACGCCTTACATAACCTCGAAGCTAAAAAACACTTTCAATTACTTTTCTATCCCCGGCAATCTGGCCCCGGGTTCAAAAGACGAGAGGCTGAAAGCTCTCGTCCCGGCTGCGGCTCCCTTACGCACACGTCGCAGGTAAACGCCGCGCGCAGCCAGGCGAGCACGCAATTTTAACGAGTCGCTCGTTCGCGCCGGCAGCTCGCGCAGCTCCGTCTAATCGCGCGCGCACTCTGCTGTTGTTGCCGCTGCTGCCGAGAGCGAGAGAGAGAGAGAGAGAGAATCGTGACGCGCAAATGACGCGCCTGCGTTTTGCGGCTATTTGCACCTTTTTCTACCGACTCCGCGCTGCACTCTTCCCCTCATTTCTCGACTGCGTTATGAGAGGCGGTTCTCTCGTTTTGAATCTCGCCGAGAGCGCTTTCGCGCAATTCCCCCGCGAGGTAAATGACTTGTGAAAAAGACATTGTTTATGATGGCTCGCGGGAGAGAGAGAACGTTGATGGTGTAGCTTTTCGAGCGCCAAGCGAAATGATTTATAAAGTGATGGGAAAGGAGCTAAGGAGGTTGCTGAATTAGCAGCGGGGTTTTCGCGCGTTGCGTCAAAATATCAAGCATCTAGACAATATCTTCATAAATTTCTTGGAAAACGCACTCAAAAAAAAACACGAGTAACATTTCTTGAAATACTGTTCAACTTAATACCCATAGCTCGGAAGTCAAAGTAAACACGATGCTCCGCCGCGCAACCGACGCTCTCGGCTCTCTCGCGCGTCCGAAGATTCGCGGAAAATGGAGAACCCGTTCCGAAATCCCATCTGCGCGGGCACAAACAAACGCGGAGAAAAAGAGAGAGAGAGAGCCTCACTCCGCGGGCGGGAGGCGCGAACGTGCGCCGGACATTCCAGAGATCGTCGCGCGTCTGACGTCAGGTGATCGGGGACTGATGTCTGCGACGAGTCATCCCGCGGCGCGTTTACGTGCGCCGATTGTATACTCACACACACGCGCGCGCGCGCGGGGAGTTTTTCGCTACGCGGCGAACGGCCTTGCCTGCGGGATGGAGGTCGCCGTGATAGCGAGTGATTCACGCGCCGATCTTGCGGATCATGGCTCTATTATGGACGGAGGAACGGTTTCGGGCGCCGGCGCGTTGGGTAACGGAGATTCGAGGAAGCGCTTGGACGTACGCAAACGGCCGGATTTTGAATGTGTTCGACTGAAATCTTCTTGATGCAGATTTTCGCAGAAGTGAAAGTTTAGCTACTTTTTTTGAGCGTCTTTTTAACAGTTGTGACATTTATGTGTTTTGAAATGTTTCACGGAAAGTTAAAGTGTTTAAGTGAAGTGTTTAACATTTCCAATCGTTCGAAGAATCGGATTTCAAATTTTAGATTTTTTTTTAATTGAAAAAATAAATGACTGTTGTATACATATATTATTTCACGTCAGGTAATTCAATTCAATGTATATGATATAAATTGTATTTAATTTCCTTCAAATTTAATTAACAAACAAATTATATACAGTAAAAGCAACATTCCGAATGAAAAATGTAATTCCCATCAATCGATTCCCCGAGCGCGTCAGCAAAAGTAAAAGTAAAAGTCGTAATCGTTAAGCCTGGGAGTATTGTCGAACAAGTGCCGTCCGGATTTCGGACACGTCTTTATGGGAGTCTCCGGTCAGTCTCGCGGAGGTAAAGGGCCGAGGCGGCGAAAAAAGGGGCACCGAAACCGACGCCGGTGTAGTACAACGAACTCTCGCTGCACCGGAAGTGCGAGACGTCTCTCTTTCTCTCTCCTTTTCTTGCGCTTTTTTACCTTTTGTATCTGAATTAGGATCGAAGAAGCCCCGCTGGGATCGATTTCTTTCCCACTTATACGCTACTTACCGGTACACGCGTAACGATTTTTTGACCGCTCTTTGCTCGCCGAGATTTCGGCTTCTCTTGGAGGAAGAAAAACGCTTTGAATCCCGATTTTCTACGATATATTTTAGAGTTTACTTTTAATTAAATTAGGTTATGAGAAGATAAAATATTGTATTTTGATTAACTTTTTAATGATATAAATTGTGCGTTAATTTTTACGTCTTTATTCGAGCAAGCATTTTACTGGAATAATGTCCGTCGCAAAAAGTGCAGTTAAAATTTATATTTAAAGTCGAAAATGCTTTATTTTTGCTTCGACGTCGACAAAGGAAGCCCTTGTAAGCCGCGATTTTGTTCGCTTTTTTACTGGACGCTCTGCTTACCGGTACATATGCTTGGGTTCCTGAACAATCCCTGGCAACAAAAATACATCAAGCTTATGAATTTTAAACCTTTCAACGAAAATGTATCTTAAAAACTGAAAAACAATCATTTCCATTTAAAATATCTTCTAGCTACTTTTTACTAAAACTAATTCAATGAAAATCGCCGCAGATCTTTATTTAACCATATAATTTCAAACATAAAGAAAATACTGATAACTATCCTTTCAACCAGTTAGCTCAACGGTATCTCGACGCATCTTTATTACCCGGTCCAAGCGAGCACGCATAAACTGCAAAAGGAAAGCGACTCTCTTCTCAAACTCATCGGGAATAACAATCGTCGCAAAAAAGTTCGCGAGTGCACTCGTACTTAGAAGGAGACAAAGAGAGGGACTCATTGGGCAACCGGGCGATCTCCGTCATCAGCAGGAAGAAAGATGCGACGTCGAGCTGTGAGAAAAAGAGAGGGAAGCAGTTACGTGATGCACGCTCGAGAGGGCACGAGATTGTTCCTCTCTCTCGCTCTCTCTCTCTCTCTTCGATCTGGATCTGGCGATGGTCGAGTAACCAGATTCGTAAGTAAAGCGAACCAAGTGGGGGGAGCGAGTCCAGCGATTCGCGTTTTACGTCCGAATGAACTGGCGAGCTGCGCGGTAACGCAACTTCCTTCGACACTTCGGTGCGAGCGCGAGCAATTGTCTTCGAGGTTGGACAATGTGAGCGAGACAATGGCGGGAAGGCAGGTTGGCTGGTTGAGAGCAATCTTGTTTGATGTCTGAATTTAAATTGTTTACAGCGAGGATTAACGCGCGGAAAAAAGTGCGAGTATTCGAAAAATGCCGAATGCGTGCTTATACAGAGAGTGAGAATTTTTTTGACAAGGTAACA
Organism: Ormyrus nitidulus; assembly: GCA_900474335.1. NCBI lineage: Eukaryota > Metazoa > Arthropoda > Insecta > Hymenoptera > Ormyridae > Ormyrus > Ormyrus nitidulus. The sequence continues at coordinate 31,291 of UCOL01001505.1, forward strand.
AAAACTCTGGATTATGTATGATTCATCAATTCTGGCACGTCTCATAGTTCATTAAACTAGGATTCTCTTACCAGCTCCAAAAATAGATAGAAAATTATGCGCGACTAAAATCAGAAAGGACAATTTCTCGGAAATCCGTTATCTCGAATTACCATAATCACGAGAGAAAGAGGCAAAAACGCCTGCATAAATCTCGAACGCGACGAAAATCCGAAAAATCATGACTCAGCGAAGGAATGCCATCGATGCAAAACCGCGTCACTCCTGTGTGTATATATATATAATCCTCTCCGTGCAATCAGAATCAGGCAGTCCTCGAAAGAAAGGAAAGTCTCTTATTGCGCCAATGGCGCCTCGCTCCTCCAAAGCATAACACCTTTGGGTCGCGAAAAAAGAGTGAAGATAAAGGCGAAAAAAAAACAGTCGAGCAACGGTGAAAATCGACGCAATTTCGACTGTCCGCCGTTGTTACTTTGCAGTGTTCTCGGTAACGGAACGGACGCCGTTCTTTTTCCCCCCTGCGATCGCTCTCTTTTTATTTAGGGGGACCCGACCCGTAACGATTAAACTGAACGCTTTAATTATTTCGTAATGCCGTCGTTCTGGAGGGTTGATTTCGTTTAATAACATAAAACGCGAAAATACGGATAGCCGAAAGATAATGGTGTTGTATGCTGTGGGTGGCTTGAATTAATTGTCGATAAGTCCGTCACTTTAATTAATTGCTGTTTTTACGAAATTTCCCCGAATTCTCTAATTTGTCAAATAATAGATCTACTGCAGCGATCTAATAACCAAGTCAGAAAAAGGATCGCGACCCTAATTCCGGCGAGGATCGATCCGCGATTCTTAATTGATTGGCAATCAGTGCCCGTACCGGAGCGTGCTTAATTGATTAGCGCTCGCTGTCGCTTTCACTGCGGTTTTCCGACTCGCCCCGCGCCAATTTCTTCTCCCGCCGACGACGACGACGATACGACCAACAGCTGAGGCGATGTCAACCGTTTCGGCTAAGACTTCGCGTGAGATCTCTCTTTCTCTCTCTCGCGCCTGGCGTTTTTGCGCCCAGCTCTTTCCCAGAGCGGAAGTATTCGATGGTTTTGCGGAAATTAGCTTCTTGCCGAGGGAGGATTCGAGGAGCGGCCGATGATTCAATGACTGTCGGACGTAAGGAAGAGAGCCGAGTTGCGAGGTAATCTTGGAGCGCTGTTTGATAAGTGTTTTGATTTAGTTCTTTTTTAAGAGGACGTTTATATCTATGATTTAATTCCAATAGCGCGCTAATAAGGAACGAGAAAAAAGTTTCGTTAGTAGTCTGTAAATCAGCTGTGGTTATACTAATTCTTACTTTTAAAGCCGTTTTCATAAGTTAAAAAGGTGACTTGTGTTTTTACGGGGATAAAGAATATAATTTAAAGTGGTTGAATTTTTATCTTTGAAGGGAGTCTTGCGTCTTTAAAAAATGATGCTGAAAAATCATTTGCAAAAAAATAAAACTAGTAAAATCATTGCAAACAACCACTTCTAAGCTTGGCTAAGAATTTGTAATAGAAACTTTAATTTGCTGGCACGTTTTGATTCGGTATTATACCTACTTTTATTTATCCTGTTTGTTACAATTTTCTTCATTTTATTTTATCGTTTGCAAATAATTTTCAGTATCGTTTATAAAAAATACAATCAGGCCCGCTTAATAAATCCGAATTTCCATCATAAAATATATTAATTACATATATTTTTTGGACGCTTTTATTAAAAATCATCTACTCATTACCATAAAGTTATTATACCAATGAATGATAAGAACAAAGAGAACATTAAATTCGCGTCAATAAAAATGACATTTCATTCTGCTCGGTGCTCCAAATACTCCGAAACCGTAGCTACCGGCGATCAAAGGCGTATCATTTTCAATTTACCTTTAGGTACACTTCAGCGCCCGAAATTACAATGATTACGCGCGATTATTCCTTTAATTGAGGTAATAACCAGGAGCGGAATCAACACTCGGAGGGGGGGAAAGAGGCGAAATCCGCGCGATGAAAAGGCCCACGGCTCCTCTCGAAATTCGGCGAAAGAGCCGCGCGGCGCTCTCCCGGCAGCTCCGATTTCCGGGCACGCGATTTTTTCTCCACGGCGACTCTCGCGCCATTCACTTACACCTGCCTTCATTCATCCTTTCTCTCTCTCTCTCTCTCTCTCTCCTCTCAATTTCTTTCGATACTTCTTTATGCTTTTTCTATACTGCTTGCTCGGCTTTTTTTCTTGCGCTTTGCAAAGCTGAGCGCGACTCTTTTCTTTTCTACTCTCTGCCCCGCTACTCCCCCCCCCCCTCGTCTTTCAGCTGGGATCTCCGTTACTGCTTCTCTTCTTAAAAAAAAATCACCTATTGTCGACTGCTAATTTCGCGTGTTCGCTTCTCGCTCCTTTTGCTTCCTTCGACTCTTGCCTCTTTCTGCGAGGAGATAACGCGAGCCGAGAAGCCAAGATCGCACGCGACATTTGAATATAGCCCGGCTAGCAAATGAACTGAGGGGAAGTTGCCGTTCGGAACGAATTGCGGCTCTACTCAAATATTACATTTTTTTAATAAATATATATTCCTTTTTTTTTACAATTACTACTGTGGACATGGAAAAACATTGTAACTAAAAATATACTGTGAGTACGCAATTCTTTATCCTGTTTTGAAATTTTTGCTCGTCGCCCTCAAAAAAATGGCAAAATTTAGCCCGCAATATCGAGTAGTTTATTTTTCTATCTTCATCCGAATCGACAACTAATTCTTTCTAACCGAAAATCTCAACGACGCATCCCGAAAAACGTATTCATTCCCAAGTAGTTCAAAAACCCCCACGAAAATCTTATTTCAATCACCATCCAAATTCATCAAAGACCTCCGCGGTCGCGGCCCACGGAAGAAAAGACAAAGGCGGCCGGCGGCGGAATCGAGCAATCGTCAAAACCGCGCGGCGGCCCTTCGAATCGTCTCTCTCTCTCTCTCTCTTTATTCTGCTCGAGCGATGCTGCGCTCGCTGCTATACACCGCGGCGGCGGCGCGTCGTTATATTCGTTCGCTTCGAGGCTCTCTGCGGGTGTGAAACCACAGCGAGGTGGTTTCGGTGCTTAGCCCCGAGCGGAGAGAGAGCCAGTCTACTTAGCGAGGAACTTGGCCTTTTCTCAACTTTGACTTCCTATCTCCGGCCGAGATCGGATGATGATGAGCCGCTTCGTAGGTTCGCTTTTCCCGGGGGAAGGGTTATTTTCGTTTTTAGCGGTGTAAGTATAACGGATTGGGGAAATTGAAAAATTTATTTATATATTTTTTGGGTAAACTCCATTATTGAAACGTTAATAGAGGCTCGGAACTGAAGAAAATATTAAAAAGTAGGTCCAGACAGTTCAAATTAAAAACTGACGTCCTCTATTATAAATCATTTAGACCACAGCGTAAATACCGACTCCGCAGACCTTCCGGTAGTTCCATTCACATTTTGATGAAGCTGTTACACAGCATTTTTTTCACCCAACCGTCTCATCAACTCTCGTAACCCAGCGGCATCATTTTTTACCGCCATAAATCACTCGTTATTAACCCCCCGATAACTAGATTACGCAGTCGGCGCCGATTCCTCCAAACTGGAGAATCGCGCGTCGAATCCGCAAAGAAAATCAGCTCTCTCGCCTAGCGCTTGAAACATTATCCGCGCTCAGAAAAAAGCTCGTCGTCCGTCAAAAAAAAAGAGAGGGAAAACGTAAAAAAAGAAGTACATAAGGAAGAAAGTCGAGGAGGAAGAGAGCTGCGACGACGACGTCTCCTCGGCGACGAGAATAAGAAGAAGGAGGCGGCGGCGGCGGCGCGTGGGGCTTCGGTTCCCACCGAGATAGATACGCGCCGTAAGTCGATATTACTTACTCTCGAAGTCTTACATGCGTGTGACGTGCGCGCGCGTGCGTGTGCGTGTGCGCACGCGTGCGCCCTTTTATTATATGCGAGCGAGAGAGATTTCTCCGCGGTATCGCTTACCGAGCGCGACATCGCCCGGCGATTTCTTCTTCTTGTATTATGTTATAAAGTATCGCTTCACGGCGACGGGTGTTGTGTTTCTCTCTGCGCGTGCGCACCGACGACGATCGAGCTGCCGAGATTTTTCTCCCGTAAAGTGTCGCGCAGCCCAGTGGGAATCGCCGACAAAACCGGAGGCGGCCGTTTGAAGAATTTTGAAGAGCGATCGCGATCGGGCTGGCTTCTTCGGGGATCAGGTGTTCGGCTAACGGATTTTTGCAGACGGGATATTATGCATTTTTCGGAGGAAACTGCAACCGAGTTTTTTGGTTATTGTTATATCAAGGGGGAATGATGACTGATGCTTTTCGAAAACTGGGAAATTGAAGATTTGTGTAGCTGGCATTTGTCTACGATGATTAAATATCCAGTGGCACGGTAGTGCCGCGGAGGCGAGTTAGAGAAGCAGACGACGCGGCGCCCGTTCCACTATTTACTTCTCATTTGATGTTCGCATTTTTCATTATCAAAAAAATAATGCTTAGCAATATTGTTCCTAAGCTATTTTTGGCAT
>UCOL01001506.1:0-35749 GCA_900474335.1 Ormyrus nitidulus
GGTAATATAATTTACCTCTGTGGGAAACCTCATGTATCAACATGTAACATCATGTATATGTATTATTTGTACCAATATGTACATTTTTCTGGTTTAAATAAATTAAATTAAAATTAAATTAAATTCACTTCCATCTTAGTTTTCAACAAAGCTTTCACCATCTGAGAGAAGAAAAATTCATAATTGATAGCGACGGTTGTCGGCGTCCGCGTTACTGGAGCGCTCCAGTGTAGGGCCGCGAGGGACGCGCTTACCTCTTAGCAGGAGGTAAGGTTGGCCACGCTATGCGTTGTGATTGTGACACCAGAGGGCTATTGACGCTCTATGCTGTCAACGTAATGCTGCGAATTTTGTGGAATACGTAAGGTAAAAAGAAATAAAAAGCTGTTGAAAAGTTCGGACACATCATGGTCGTAATCTTGATCATATTGGATTGAAAAAACTCAATTTGGGCTAAAGCTTCAGATAAAAAGTCCAGGTAAGAGAAAAGTTAGGTTATGGTGATCCGAGATTTTAGTTCACTTCGAAAGTTTAAATTAATAGAATCTTTCTTTTCGACGTCAAGTTCAATATATGAGCATTTTCTTTTTGATCTTGCTATTAATATATAAATTCATTTTTTAATACGCTTATTCAACATTTTTGCGACATATAATTGCACAGTAACAGATTGTTACAGCCTGCTATTTGATACTTGTTGAATTTATTTTTTTAAAACTATTTAGATAAATGTGTTGTTTCAATTCTGATTTGTTAATTATAAAATATTTATAAAGTATATTCTATTTTCTATTTCAGAAAATTATTCAGTACATATTTACAGCTGAAATATTGAAGAAACTAGTAATCGTCAATTCCTTGACGATACTTTTCATTGTTGTATAGTTGTGCAATGAAATAAGAGCTTGGAACAATGATGGGCGATCAATTTCGCAGCAAGGTGGAGCAATATTCACCAAAATCATCTCCAAGAGGTGCCCGGTCTCCTGTTGTTTCTCGGCAGGATACTACGGGCACCTTAAAAACTACAATTTCTCTTGGGAAAAATCCATCAATTGTTCACAGTGGTCCATTTTATTTAATGAAAGAACCTCCTGGTGAGTGAAAACTTTACTTAAATAGAATTGACTATTAATGCACTTATTTATAAAGCTAATTTTTTGAATGAAATTTCTATTAGTTATATATAAATATATATAAATTAGTTATATATAAAATATACTTATCTAATAGGATTTTATTTTGGACGTATATTTATATATACTTTATTACATTTTGCAGCCCTTCCCTCTTAGACTTTATATTTTTGCAATTAAATACTTGATATTAATCTTTAATATCAACAATTGATATTAATTAGATAAATAAATTTATTTCAGGTGAGAGTGAGTTAACAGGGGCCAGAAATTTAATGGCTCACTACGGTTTAGAACATTCATATAGTAAATTTAGTGGTAAAAAATTAAAAGAACAATTATCTTCTTTTTTGCCAAATTTACCAGGTATTATTGATACTCCAGGAGATCAAGATAATAGGTAATGTTTGAAACCTGTACTTCCTTTTATGTCATTACAACTCTAGTCATATCCATTTCTTTTATTTCAGCTCTCTGAGATCTGTGATAGAAAAACCACCAATTGGTGGCAAAGAACTGCTTCCATTGACAAGTGTTCAACTAGCTGGGTTTAGATTACATCCAGGGCCGGTAAGTTTTTAATATTAAGGAATCATTGCGAATTTATTTCTAAATATTTGAAATAACATAATTAAAACTTAATTTTTTACAGCTACCTGAACAGTATCGTTTTATAAACCAAGCTCCACAAAGAAAGCATAAAAATAAGCACAAACGACATAAACACAAACCTGGAGAAGTTTCTAGTGGGCAAGAAACCACTGTAACGGATATTGGTGGAGGCGACACACACGAAAAGAAGCATAAAAAGCAGAAGCGACACGATGAAGAGAAAGAAGCTAGGAAAAAGAGAAAAAAAGAAAAGAAGCGAAAAAAGCAAAAGCACAGTCCTGAACACTCTGGAGGACTTACGCCATCACAGCATTCAAATTCGTGATCTTTAAGTGATCATTTTTGTTCAACTGTTTTGTGCGATGAGTCTTCCTCTTTATCAAATATGGCTTTTGAATAGTTTCTTGAAAGACAAAAAATAAGTTTTAGTTTTTATTCCAAGTTAATTATACAAAATTTTTAGGTTTATGTATTTATTGACTGGCTATATATTCGATAGAGTGTTGTTAATTTTTTATGCAACAATTTTACTTCATTCTTTTATGCAAAGTTTTGTAAAAGTATCATTTTCAATTCATTTTTTTCATTAAAATAATCTTTGTAAATAAATAGTCAAATTCAGTTTATTTTATATTTATTCTTAATAATAACTTTGTTATATGAACTATGTTATATGTACTCTTTGTGAATAGTATTAAAATTCGCAAAAGTAAACAAGCGTATTTCAAACCTTGTAAATACAAAAAATGGATCCTTAGCATAAATAAATTAGGCTTAATTTAGGAAGTATTTGTATATAATTGGTCACCAAAATACCAATTATTATGTGTAATAATTTACAAATATAAATTGTAATATTTATAAGGGTATTTCAAGGATAAAGGTTTTGTCTTTAATAAAAATAAAACCATTTAATTCTTAACTCTAAGGACTGTTTTTATTAAAACCTAGTTTTTTATAATTACTTGCATCCAGAATCTAACGTAAATATTAATAAGAGCAGCAATACAGTCTTAGAAAACCCCAATACGTGTTGTTTTCTTAAGATACATTTTTTATCTTTCATACATTATACAATTGAGACTTTGTGTCTCGAAGGTCGGGATTGTACTTCTGAACTCGAACAGCCGTCTTTCATTTAATGAAAATGTGTAAAAAATAATAATATGAGAATGACACAACATGGAACGGTTGTGTTTATTTTTTTTAGGATACTGAAAAATGTACATATACGCTGTTCGACCCAAATTGCGAACGCGTGTTAACTTCCTTAACTTTGCAATGAGGTATCTTAGTATGGCCTTTGACGGTCACGATCTCTATCTCCACGGCTGTAAATAAACAAAATTTATTAATAAAAATAATCATTATTTTTACAATTTTAAAAAATTAAAAGAATTTGTTGAAATTTAAAAAAATACTTTATATTTGTTGCTTGTTTCAATTTTAAAATGACAAAAATAAGTAGGTATTAAAAAAAAAGTTGTTACTGACCCTCCGCCTCCTCGCATGGGTCCACCGCGTCCACCGCCGCCACCACCGCGACCTCCCCTGTCACGGAAGCCACCACCGCCTCTGCTGCTTCTGTCGCCGCCACGTCCACCGCCGCCGCCTCCTCTGTCTCCTCTGAAGCCACCGCCTCCGCCACGTCCACCTCCTCGGCCACCGCCGCCACCGCCGCGGCCACCACCGCCACCGCCTCCACTGCCGCCACCGCCTCCCATACCCTCAGGCTTGGAACTTTTGCAAAGATTACACTGATCACGCCAAGCAAAGTTGGAGTTGCCGCAGCTGGGGTTAGGACACCTTTACAGTCACAAGCAGACGTTTCCATAATCATTTCTTTGATCAACTTTTTTTTATTAATTAGAAGAGGCTTTTATTTGCTTTTTCACAGCAAAGTACTGTGTAAAAACTTATATTTGTTGCTTAAAAGTATTTTATAAAAAAAAAAGAGAATATTAGCTGTTTAAAAGATATCTTTGTTTTACAAAACATCTTTTGTATAAAGTTGAGCGAGAGAATTGTTTTTTTTTCTTTTTTCAATAAATAAGAAAAGACAGATTATCGATTAGGGCATTTTTTTCTATTTTTATTTTTACGCAGCTGTAGAATAGAAAACTTCTTTTGTTACGGCTGATGAAATTGATTTGAAGTAAATAATTATTTATATTGCTAAAAATAAAAAAGCTTCAGAGATACAGTTATTAATCTGAACTAGTTTGCAAAATAAAAACAAGTAAAAAAAATGCCAATTTATGAAATAGAGAATTGTCAAGAACAAAACTTTTATGGAAAAGGCTTATTTTTAAAAGTGAACCTTATACTGCTAAGTTGAAGGTATAAACAATAATAAATCTGTTGAAAATAATATTTCATATTAATTAAGCTTTCAGGGCAAAATTCACTTTCAAAGACCACAAGACAATAATAGAGGAAAATGTGCTTAAAAATAAATAAATGTCCTAATATTTACCGCCAGTCTCCTCCGCGGGATCCTCCACCACTTCCGCCACCACTGCTGCCGCCACCACTGCTTCCCTCTCGGCGATCACGGTGATGGTCTCTGTCTCTATCGCTGCTGCCGCGGTCGCGTCCGCCACCTCCGTAGCCGCCACCACCACCGCCACCGCCTCGACCACCTCCTCCTCGGCCACCACCGCCTCGACCACCGCCGCCACCTCCACGGCTACCTTGCCAACTACTCTTATGCTGGGCCATCTGCACCTTGATCATGCAGCCTTTGAAATCTTTGGAATCAAACCAGTCGATAGCAGAGCGAGCGGCATTCTGGTCATCATATGTCACGGTCGCTTCTCCTTTGAACTTGCCAGTGCTTTTGTCCTTGTACATCCAGATTTTGGGCTTGCCAGTGCGCTTATCGTTCTGAAATTAATGGAAAAATTATTAGTTACTTTAAATGTTATTGTAAGTTTATTATTTTATACTCGTAAAATCTATTGATACTAACCTTTATAAGACCAATAGCACCAAATTGTTGGCAAATTTCGTCTTCAGTAATACCTGTATCCATTCCAGATACAAAAATGGTGTCCTCTTGAATGACCATTCCATCATTGCTTCCTCGGTCACTGTAGCCTCCTGTAATAATTTTTTAAATTTAGATATTTTAAATTTATACACTTATTAAATCAAAATTTACCTACAGCTACTCGAACGATTCTAATTTTAATTTGATTGAACTTTAATGCAATTTATACTTTTAAATGGATATCTATTCTAAAGATTTAATCTTAATAATAATTGAAATTAGTTCTTTTCGGGTAAATTTAATACGTTTTTTTTTTTTGCACTGAAGTGTACTTTTTAACTTAATTTTAATTTTATTCAAGTTGCAAATTAATGCAACTATTTGTAAATTTGTAAATTTTAAAAGGACAATAACCAGTTTTGATTTTTTAAACTTAAATCTATTTTACTTGTCTTTGTTGCTTCACTATTATATACCATTTATATCATTATACTCCAAATGTCTTTTTATCATTATACTCCAAACAAATGCCTAATCAATATTATATTTTTATCTCTATAAACCAATGATGATTTGCATCTAAATAAATTTTTCTTTTTTTTTTAACTTAATTCTAATTGATCTTCTTTCATAACCTAAGGTATGTAAAATCCTTTTTATTATGTAGATGTTTGAAATTAAACCCGTTGGCCAAACTCTCACTGTTGTAATGAGAAAAGCCTAATATTCGATGACAAATAACTAAACATCAGATAGCAGCTTCACATACAAAAGGGCTGCAGTGTTTCCTCAGCTATACTTCATAGTGTTGATTACACGCAAGTACCATTTCTTTTTTATAATACAGATTTTTTCTTATATTTTCCACCAGCTGCCTTTTACTGCACACATTAGCTCAAGCAAAACTCCATTTATATCTTCTGTTTGTTTTTAACAAATAACATTTTTTGTAGAAATCGGAAAAGCTCTCTTAATATTTATAAAATTTATCAATAGTTTTTAGCCTAACACCAAATCTTGTTGAAGGTTTTCATAAAGTTTTAAATAATTTTAGGTCTCATTTGTTTATGTTTAAGAGGTCCTTTAAATTTCTTATTACTTTTTGTATTTACCATTTTAAAATAAAAAAAATTAATAAAATAAAAATTATTTTTCTTATTTTTCGTGAATTTAAGATTAAATTATAACAGGAGGAAACCTAAAAGATATACATTTCAAAGATACTAATTTACCATTAAATAGGTAAAAGCAATTGGTGATTAAAATATAACAATTTCTTATATAGCCAATACTTTTAAGTAAGTGCTTTTTTAGGGAAATGATCCTTAGGGATATCAGACGTGCTTTTTTAACAGCCCTTTCATATAATCAGAGCAAACAGGTATTTTAATAAGTCATAAGTATTAGAGTGAATGCATGAATAGCACCAGACTTGTACAGACAGTCTGGTGCATTTACCTTTATTATAACCACCACGGCCACCGCCACTGCTAAAACACAGAAGCAGATATACCAATGAGTTGACTCAAGGACAGACAGATTTCAATCGATGTGTGGCTACTCATATGCTGCTTCGCCACCACTTCTTAATCCTTCTTGATGTACCTACTGTCTAAAGTCTTTTAATACCATATTACATAGTCTAAGTGTTTGAATTTAAATTTATACGTCTCGTCACAGTCCTTTAGGGTCTCAATCATGCGAAATACTTGAATAAAATAATAAAAGTTACTTTACACAAATTGTAAATGAAAATTAAATATGGCACTAAGTTTTGTATATTATTTCATCTTCCCGTTCACTCAATTTTTACACACTTATGATAAACTTGCTTAAATTACTCATTCACACTTACACATGACACACCTCTCCAATTAATTTTAAAAATTGTATTAAAAAATACAAAAGAAATAAAAATTGAAAAAGAAAAAAATGAATTAGAATAACTTGATTTAATGTAAAAGGTTAAAAATTTAAGTGAAATTTAAAATTCAATATTTGTCATAAAATATGCAAAAACGCCACAAAAAACGCTTTTTTTAAACATAAATAAAATAATTTTGAAAAAGTTCATTTCTGTCTTCTTAAATTCCAAGGTATATTTATCACATTGAAAACATTGACTCTGAGCAAGTAAATGGACATGCAAATTTCATAAAAGGCTTAATGTTTCTTAAAAATACAGAAATATGCAGCATGGATATGAGAAACACATGTTTATACCTTTTTGTCAAATAGTCATACAACCTGTCTATTATTTTACCTGTTATAATTCTGTGTGTGTGTTAAACCTGTAGACACACTTTAAATATATTAAAGCCTCTCAAGGCACAACAAAAGGATTGTACAAACAAAATGTTGATTCTCGATATTTTGGTTTTTAAACCTTTGTTTTATAAACTTTATATATTACCATTCATCATTTCTTAAATTTCATTTCACATTATCCAGTCGGATGGTGAAATATCCACTCATGTTTTGTGGTCAATGTTATTAATCTTCTCTTCATTATTTTCCCTCTCTTATTAATAGTTACAAGAAAAAGTTGAAACTTACTTGTAACTGCCACCCGATCGATCACTATATCCCCTGCGGTCGTCTCCACCGCCATATCGGCCACCGCCGCTACCACCACCGCCTCCTAATATTTTTAAAAATTAGTACACTAATCTTTTAGTATACTTTTTAACCCTTCAGTCACCAATATTGCCTTTTCCATGAAATATAAGATTTTAAAAGACATTTGCTTTTTAATAATTTTAAAACCAAATCAGACAGCAGACAAATATATATAAAAAAAAAACCATTTCTTACGCATTGAGTATAACTGAAAATTTCAAAAGACATCACAATAACAAATAGTGCAAAAAGATTAAATCCTTCAAAAAACTTCAATTTTGAATCCTAATTAACAAAACAATAATGCGTTTTAAGCATTATTATAATGCAATCAAAGGTGCTTAAAGGATTAAGTAGATAAATTGCAATAAATGTGAGAATAATTTTTACCACTACTGTATCCACCTCCGCCTCCTCCTCCCCCTGAACTACTCCTACTGTATCCACCAGATCCACCGCCGCTTCCTCCTGAGCTTCCACCTCCATAGCCGCCGCTACTTCCATAGTTATTTCCACTACTACCATTATTGGCGCTACCCTGGCTACCACCATAGCTGCTTTGGTTATACCCTCCTTGGCTCTGTGACTGGTTATAATCCTGACTCACTTCGCTATTCTGATAGCCTTGATAATTTTGGTAATTTGGTGGAGGCTGGCTGTATTGATTGTATCCTCCTGTACTTCCTCCTGTACTTGGAGGTGGATAGGAAGTGTCTGGTGCACCACCAGTTGATGGAGGTGGTTGACTGTATTGGCTGTAGTTTTGCTGTTGGTAACTGGCATATTCTAAGAAAAAGAAGCCCGTTACTAATCTTACTTCCTTCCATTTTCGGGAACGTGTTCCAAACTAACCACTAATATTTGCATCGCTTCAACGTAATTTGTGTCGAAGCGACTCCTGCCCTTCGAAAATCTCATAAATTGCATAACAAACGAAGCTATTCGCGTTAAATAAAATATCGATTTTCATATCAACGTATCAGCCAGCACGCATAGTTGCTCGGCGTCTACATGGCGGGCGGTCTTTGCGCGGGCTCATGGCGGCGCCCAGCCTACACTCGAGCGCAATGTCTTATAAATCTAGAAAAATATCAAATAATATGTATGAAACTTACGATTGTCCGTCATGTTGATGGATTAAATTAAATAAACGTTGAAAAACGAGCGCGTAATGGCGCTCGGAAAGACGCACACACGCGCAGATCGCTTTTATGTTCCAGGTACAACACCGCCCAACAAAGTGCGGAGGAAGAGGAAAACGCCGGCTTCGCTAGCTTCGCCTTCACCCCCTCTCCATTTCTCCTCTCGTGTGCGTCGGTGGACGGAAGTGACGCTCATCAAGCCATCAACTCCAAGCTGCGCAGAAGTCGACGCAGGAAGTAGGTGGCTCCGCCTACTAAGCGGTAGCATCTATTAGCGGAATCTACGTTTTCGCTATTTGTTTACTGTTTACATGATGATTTGAACCATTTTGTAAAATATTCCAATTTTGGGATTTAAATTACTTATTCATTATTTAAAAATTTACATTAATGTTTTCAATAGAAAATCATGAAAGCATCGAACCTTAGCGTAAGAGAGTTAAAAGTACCGTAAGGTCGCTTTTAGAGCATTACGTTTCAATTGGCACTTTTACTCGATTTCGCAGGCGTATGCAGGCAATAATGATAATCATTCTACACACTCAACGTTCTTTATAACCATCTGAGCAGGGAGCTACGAATGTTGCTCAGTTTGAAAGCAGTATCAACAGCGATAGCTTGCTTTCAAACCTGGCATGTTTCTAGCTAAAAAAATCCGGTCATAAGCAGTCGCGCTTCTGCATTGTTTCTCGGCAGCGCATCGCAACACCTGAGCTTGTCCACGTGCTTGTGTATATCGATGCGCACAGCTGCAACGCGAAAGCAGACAACGGCTATCTATACCGCCATCGGGTGTGAGAGAGAGAGAGAAAGAGCGAAGAGCGATCGGTGCACCTGCGCGCGACAGACGCGCGCGCACGGAGAGTCGTGTGGCTGCTGCTCGCGCGTATCATGTTGTGACAGAAGTCGCTGTCTTCAGGCTCGTCGCTGCATTTCTTCTCCTTACTCGTTGGAGGAGCGAAAACAAACGCTGCAGCGTACCTTCCAGCGCCCAGCTGATTCTCGTTGTACAGTATTTTTATTTGATTCGTTCGCTACGCTGAAACCTGCGGCTGTGAAGATGAGGTGAGTGTGCTATAGCCTCTTATACTTACTCTCCAGTTCATTTAAGAGTCAGCGATGCCTATTCAGTCGCGAGAAAAGCGCGTTGTTTGTCTTTTTGTCAATGTTATTCTGGGCGACTAGATTGAGAGAACGAATGAAAAAGAGAGTGAGACAAAAGGATGGGCACACGTGAGCACGATTGACGTTTCGCGGTCGCGCGCGTATGCTCGGCTTCTTTGTTACCTGGGGGATGCGGGGGAGAGTTAATGAGCTGGAGAAAACTCAGTTACAAGAGCGTTTTTTGCTGACCGACATTTTGAGCCTCCTCCGTCGCGCTCTCTCTCGCTCTCTCTCCCGCTCGCGCGATGATGCATTACGAAAAGAGTTGACATTTGGCGTCGTTGCAATGATCAATGCGATCATGGACACTTAGACAGAGTGGATTTTTTTTTTTATATTGATTGGAGAAGAGGCTTTTAGATTTTAGAATACAACTTATTTATAATAAAGTAGTTTGCTGAAGTTTTGTTTATCTGGGGACTGATTTTATTCGGATGTAAACAGTAAGTTGTTTGTATTATGTTGCAGTGGACGACCACAGATGACTACAATGAATGGAAAGAGGCCAGCTTCAATGCCTCAGAGGCATCACCAGAACGATGCAAGTTCACAACACTTTGATTTAATAAATTACATATATGAATGTGAGTCATTGTTTACCGTAACACAAACCTTAAAACTTTGAATCTTATCTTATTAGACTACGTTTTTCATTGCAGCTTGGAATTCTGTGTCCAAGGAACTAAACAGTTATCATAATCAGCAACATGGTAACTCCTCAAATTACAGAAATTCAGCTTTAGTTACGTATTATCAAGAACATGAACCCAATCCACAGTTAAAAGGTAAATACTAAGACTGATTATGAATTTAATCAATTGTAATTACAGCAGACATGATACTATATTGATTTTTTAGATTTTGAACCATTTGATTTAGAAGCATATTGGAATCAACGAGGAGTGCAAAGCATCGCAAGGAATACAAGTTCATAGCTTTGGATTTCAAATGTGAATCAGAATCTTATATTCTTAAATAGTTTTAAGATTCCAAGAGGAGGAGAAAGAATAAATTATTTCAAATGCCTGACAAATATCATTAAGCTTCTATTGATAAATTTTAATGATTTGTCAACAATTAAATTAAATTTGCATATGTCAAATTCAAAAGTGAAAAAGAAAACGAAATTTATAGACGTGAAATCAATTCTTATACATTCCATTCATATCTTGATAAGGCATTTATGGAACAATGATGATGATTACTAGTATACTAAAAACTTTGCCGAACGTATTTCATTTTTATAATAGTGATGATTATTGCTCTTTCCATAGAATTTGGCATTTTATTCACTTAATGGTACCTGTCCTGTTCACTCTTGAATTGGTTTTGCAAACTTTCATACAAGAGATATTGACTTATTTATTTTATAACGACAGTGTTGTAGAGAATCGTAATTTTTTACTAAGAGATAAGGAAAATGTAAAATTTATATAATATATTATAAATAATGACTGTAGTAAAAGTAAGCGAGAATTACTAGTGCATGTTTATAATATTTAGAACATGCCTTTCAATTGTTACAAAAAAAAGATGTCACTTTTCATTAATTTTTTAGAATTAAATCTAGATCCTTATAACTTTCAGTTGTTCTTTTTTTAAATCACACGCGCGCTTATTGCTTTCAACTCTTTGAGTTTAAAAAGCAGAAGCTGTCTATTATTAAAAAAATGATAAAGAGATGCAGAGAACTTTTCCTTAAAAAGGCAAGCTCAAGCTTGAAACTCTTTGTACAAAGCTGTATAAAAATTCAGCAATTCAAGCAATTTGCATTTTACTATAGCCTTATATACCTTTGAATTGAGAGCCGAAACTTTTCATTACTCTCTTAGTCACAACTTTCAAAGTTCTAATAAGAAACTTGCAAAAAATAAATGCTAATGAAATACAAAAGCATAATCTTCGTAAATAAATTTTACAATTTATTGTTTTATAATGAATTTTTCTTAAATTTTAAACTTCTTAAATGTTAGAAGTAGCACGATAATGTTAAAAAATCATGTGATTAATTCAAAGCAATAAATGAATTTATAAAAAAAATATAATTTGTCATGTGCAATAATCAATTTTTAAAGCATGAATAAAAAAATGCAATGGAATTTACGGTTGCAGATGCTACTAAAAACTTCAAACTTCATTCTCATTCAGAACTTATCCCTCAAAGAAGTTTTTAAAAGTATCTCTATTACAAAGTTAATGAATTATTGTTTTCTAAAACAGGTTCACATAATTTTTTGGGTTTTTCATCTTCGATCTATAGTGAGCTTGTCACGTTTCATCCGAGTATGAGAATGAAGAATTTTGGGGTAGCTGGTGGTACATAATAAGACAATGAATTTCATTTGAATTTTTCTATTTACGTTTTAAAAAATCATTTATCATCACACCTTCGGTTAGAATTATTATTATCTATTTTCTTTATACTTATATATAAATAGTCGATTGAAACAAAACCCATACCTTCTGCAGTCAACTCATACAGTCAAATTATTAAATATAATCACACGTTGCACCTGTTACGGGTAAAATAAAGACGTTGCTTTACCGACAGAGTTTAATATCGTAAAAATTATTTTCCCCGTCCATATATTTTAACTGTTGCTTATGATGGCTTACCGTGACTTTGATAACGAGAAAAAAAAATTCAAAGCTGATATGCGAAGCAGTATATGCCTATTTGAAGTATTTTAAATTTGTCGAAAGCGGATTCAGGACTATAAAAAAATTACATATATTTTGTTTTTAAAAAAATTAACTCAACTATTTGGCGCATTAGAATAAAATACGATTGATTTCAGCATGATTTTCATCCCGAAAGTTCCGGCTGCATTCTACTTTGCATCTCAAAACGTTCGCTTACGCATTCAGTAGAAACACTCCCGCAACAGCCAGACACAATTTAACTTCCTTCCCGATGGTCCCCGTTTCAGCTTCCACCAGTGCATCCCGAATAAAAACCGTCAAAAAAAAAGAATTATCTCATCCTCCCAGTTCGTATACCAAAAACCCACGTCACCCTTCTTCACCCCTCCGACTACCAAATCAAAGAGTGCATAGCTGCGCAAAAGCCCTCCGAAAGCTCCTTTTTCGAAAAAGCGCCCCAACGTACGCGATACCCCCACCCTCGACAGGGTCCCAAAAACCTGGGGAAAAGGGCGCGGCCGCGTGCGTCTGCGGGTCCATATCAGATGGGGAGGCGGCGAGAAAAAGTCGGCGCGAAGACGCCGGGAGTAGTAGAGCGTGCGCAGGAGGGCGCGGGGGCGCGGTCAGCCCGACAGAGAGAGAGAGAGAGAGTGGTACAGCAGCAGCAGCGACAGCTCTCACCCCCCCGGAGCCGGATGGGGGAGATCAGTAGCGTACGCGACGCCGCGCGACTCGTATCAGCCAGCCCCCCCGCCGTCGCAGTTACAGCCTGCTTGCGGCGCCAGGCCCACCGGACGATGCGCGCTCTTTGTTCGCCGCTTACCTCCTAAACAGACTGTCGCTCGAGACCTGCTCTCGGAGGAAAATCTCAGAAAGGTAGGTCCGACGAGAGCGAGGGGGAGGCGCGGCTGCTTTTGCTTTTATATCGTTCGTAATTCGGAATGCCAGCCGTTATCGGGGCCGAGTGTGCACGCCTGCGATCGCCGAGGAATTTCGGGAATGCAGCCGTCGCCGCTCTCGCTGCCACGGACGGAGGTATGCCAGATTTCGCGGCTCGTTCGTCAAACTCCTCATCGTCTCTCGCGCAACAGCTGCGGGGCGGCTTGGTTTTTTTGTTTTCCTTTTTTTTCTTTTTGTTCACCCGCGACGAGGGGTCGCCCTCCCGATCAGCTGAAAACGCCGGCGGATCTCTCGTCGATTGCTGACGGGGATGGGTTGTCACGAGTATTGCGTGAACGACTCTCGACGGGGGCGGCGATTTCGCCGGTTCGCGCCGAGAATTTTCATTGTTTTGCTCGGCTCGCCGCGCGAGGCCGCGGGGAGGGAGGAAATTGCTTTTCTGGAAATCCGCGTGGAGGATCTAAATATATCGTGGGCTCCTTTCCCCCGGAGGAAACTGTGCGCGGTGTCGGTGCTCCCCGAGTGCAACGCTGCGTCTTTTCTTTTCTTTATCGCGGGGAGAAGAATGTTAGGAGCTAATGCATACTTGAATATAAAAGAAAAAAAAAACGGCTCCTTCGCAGCTTGAACATGTTTATCGCATTTGCCGCTTTTCTTCTCCCTTTTCTTTTTTGCGTTATACACAGCCGGATTAGACCTTTTATTATTGTAATGTTAGTGAATGATACGAAAGGCTTCTCCCGAACGAGGAGATTGTTTTGATTTATTCAAAGGACCCGTGAACGTATATACGAAAAGGTTCCCCCGTTAGCTTGAAAATTTCATACGCGTTACATCGAATGAACACGTATATATACTCGTCAGCACCAACCGGCCTCCTCGTTCCTCTTCCACTCCATCGAGTCCCGTATATACACTGCCGAGCAAAAAGCGCAATTCCACGTAATCCTATACAAGCGCAATACCGACAGCTTACACGCAGCAAAAAACCGCGGCTGCACTTCTCGTCGTGTACGATACAATAATTTTCGAACGCTCTCGAGCCATCCGGCCGCAAAAGGCGGCAATGAGCTTACGCGGTGCCGTCTAACGCGATTGCGGAAAACGGGGGGCGTCTCTCGGCGCGGAACGACAATTTACAAGGCTAATGCGCGACTCCTCGAATCGACTGCTGACACTCCGCGCACTTATAATACTCTCTTGCTCTTCGGTGTATCTTCGTTAAACCACGGCGAATTTCCCGGTACACGGCGGGCAACTTTCGCTCTCCGGAAGCTCTCGTCCCGCAGACTGCGACGCGACGATAGTCTTGTTGATTTAGGCCAAATTTAAAGAGGGACAATGGCGCGGGGAGAAGTTTGCCGTGTTCGCCGAGTTTCGCGGGAAAAAAAAAACGGACGACGAGTCGCCGCTTTTGTGCGCCGCGACGAATCATTTCGTTCTTGTTCTTCGGGGCCGGGAAGGGGCTTATTTCGAGCGCTAAGTAAGCCAAGTCCCGCTCCTTAGCGGATGACAATGGCGCAATTTAGGAGTGACTTTGCGATACTTCAACAGAGCTTGGCTTCTTATCCTCGTGCAAACACGGACGGGAAACTCGGGCGTGTGCTGCCGTTTCGGAAAAAGCTTTGAAATGTTTATCGGACCCTCGGCTGTCGGATTTACGCGGAGAAACGTCATTTCGTGAAAGATGGCTCGCGTGTATATAGAACTTTAACGTTTCACTTCGCGCTGCAAACATTTTTTATGAACCCCGGTAAAAACGCCTATTTTAAAAGCATTTTTACAATATTCAAGCCCTCCCCCGTTATTTTCCACTTTGTCGATACGTCGTATAAACTATACAGCGCCACTCGCCGGCGAAAAAAAATTCAGCAGCAACAAAACAACGAGAGCCGTAAATCGAAATTCCTCGTTTGCCTCTCCGAAGCCCGTATAATTACTGCCCCGACAGCCAGAAACTTCTCTCATCCGCGACTCGTAATCCCTGTTAATCAAGGATCCGTTAATTTCCCCGTCGCCATAAATAACTCCCACGCAGAGCAGAGCCCGCGGTCCGAGGAGAGAGAAGGGCGAACTTTTTCCGCGTCAAGCGCGCCGTCTATATCTTTCGCGGCTCGCGGAAAGACGAACGCATCCCCCTCTCTCTCTTTCTCTCGCCGACTTTTTTAATAAAAACTTGGAGTGGAAAAAGACGGTAATACGGCGCGCCACTCGCAGCGGCGACTAATTGCCGTGCGGCATCGAGGATCGTTACAGTTCGTTAGCAGGTTTTGCTGTCGCGGCGGGAGCTGCTATCGGGCCCATTTCTATCCGCATTTTCTATTATGTACATATGTATATGCAGGCGCAGTCGATTTTTTGCAGGCTCGCGGCTCCCGCGCCACAATGAGATATTTCTTTTATTCAAAAGAGCCATATAGTTTCCCGGCTCGGACTGAAAAGGCAGAGGATGCGTCCGGGGAAAAACTGTTTTTCAAAAAGTGCGCTCTCCATTGTTCTCTCTGCTTTTCTGTCTAGGGGATTTCTGGGAGAGGGCTTTAACGAAAATCAGTTAAACGTATAAATCTTTTGAAAGCTTTATATGCGCAAATAAAACATGTGGTTTTTGTAAAAAGTTTTTATAAAATAATTCGAATAAAATGTCTTTTACGTCGTAATTTCCAATAGGATTTTTAAAAAAATGAACTGAGCAGCTTCATAATCAAATATAATGATTTCACTGCTCTTTTGTTATATAGCAATTTTTTCGAAAATGACTTCGTCAACCATAGAATTTCTTTCTCGTTAATGAATCTGGCATAGTTTATTTACATCATTGTCGAGTTATAGAGATTTACATGATTTTATTCAAAAACATGACCGAAGCCTCCTTAAATATTGAATTTCACCAAAATTCACGTACGAATAAATAATCAAACTATCTTTGCAATTATCTCCCGCCAGACATATTTCCCCGCAACCTGCAAAGAACCCTAAAAAAGCACGATATCCTATCGAACTCAATCCCCGAGCGGAGCCGCTGTTTAGTTTACAAATTCCTCGGGCAGTGCTTCGATCAGTTTCCAATAAGAATCCGCCCTGCGTCTAGTCCTCCGTTCGGCTCCTACGACACGTAGATCCGCGCAAAAGTGTGGAATCCCGGGGCTGCATCGGCTTCGGCAAACAGTCATTTTCCTCGGCTCTTCGATATTTGCGCGCGACGCTCCGCGCCGCGGGATGAGAAAATTAATTAGCGCGATCCTCCTATACTGCGGGAATGATTTTTATGTTCCGCGGGGAGGATATATATTCGCGGCGGGTTCGTCGATGTGCGCTCGGTGTGAGTTACGGGTGACGTTTTACAATTTTCGCGTTTACTGCCCCTGCAAAGCCGTTTGATTGATTCCAGGGTGACGGGACACGTCCGCGATTTTGAGCGGTGATAAGCAGGCGAGCTCTTGCGTTTCAATGTGTTTTTGTACGAGTGCCTGGGTACAGTCGTAAGTCATCTCGAGTATCGAATGGCTGCGTGTAATTCTTTACGACTCGTGGTTTATACTGCTGAAGGAGAAGTATTGTCTTTGCAATTTAAACTTGCCTTCAAAATTTTCTCTTTTATTTTTCAGGCGTGTATATTTTATTATACTTTTTTTATACCGCTAAACAGTTTTTTTTTTCATTCGTGATTCAACAATATATACACGTTTAAAACTCGATTCTGAATGTAATCAAGAGCAATTCAGCTTCGCGAAACTTTCGATAAACAAATATCGCATACAGACCGCGTTGCAAATGTTCGCAATCTAATCAAGGCTCTCGTGATAACTCGGTTATTAATTTAGTATTCCGAAAGAAACGCGGCATAATTTAATCACTCATCGAGCATAAAATGACGCTAATCAACGGCACGTAACAGAGTGAAAATTCGGAATGAAACGCGACGCGGGAAACGTCAATCGAACCATAGAATTTCGCGTGCACGTATACTATATATATATACAAACTTGGAAAGTTCATCAGAGCTCTCTCTCGACTGTCGCGCGCGAATATAACTACAGAGAGCAGCGCGAGTATAACTCTCCAAACGCGAAATTTCAATCGTAAAATATATTCCATTTTCGACCGAAATGTTCGCAGGGCTCCGTCATGATCGATCGTCGATTCTTCCCTCTCTTTTCTTTTTTGTCCCCGCGCCACTTGGCGTTCTAGCTCGTTTGCGCCGCGAGACCGTAAAGCAAATTCAATTAGCTATTTAATCCGGGCTCTCGGGCCGCGTCTCCACGTAGATTCGCCGGGGCAAAAAACAGCTTTTCCCGCGCGTATTATCCGTCCTGTAATTGCCATTTTTTCCCCCGGAAATCATGTATATCGGCGGACAAAGAGAGCCGTTCTGCAGTGCTTTCCCGGTTTACAAGAGCTGCAACTGTTAATTGGCTCGGTGATTTATGTTAGTTTCGGAGTTGCGGAGAGCTTTTCAGTTTCGAAGTTTCGTCGTCCATATTATAAAGCGTCAGATGTATTGTAATAAAGCTGTCGCTGAAAATTATTCGTCATTTTTATTGAAGCCTTTCGGAGACGAGGAGAGAGATCGAGCTTCCAGCTGATTTCATCGAGCCTCGCGATATAACGAAATGTATTGGAAAAATTTAATTAAAGCCGACGCGAAGTTTTAAAGTATATATTCGTTCCCGCTCCGCCGAACTCCGCTCCAAAAAACCTTTGCCTTCCTCTCGAAATATAATATCCGCGCGTATCAAATGCGTTTATCCCCGAACACCCGCGTGGCTGTTTATTTCTCGGTGAAAAAAAAGGCGCATATATTCGTATTTTCGCGCGGCGTTTTTGCCGCGGCCGCGAGCTTTGATTGATGACGGAAATTTTATACGCGGTCGCCCCGCTCTCTCTCTCTCTCTCTCTTGAGCATTCAACAGCGCATACGTGACCGACCATTAATTACCCATCGCTGTTTTATTATGTATTTAGCTCCCGAAAATAGCCGTCGTTCCGCGCGGAGAGCATAATATGAATATGAGCGCTCTGAAATCCTAAAACTACCGAACGGCGTATTATTGCGGCTTCTGTTTTTACGGCGCTCGCGAATTGCGCCGCGAAAAATTATCTGCTCGCGCATGAAAAACTGAGGGGCTAATCGAGGACGTAAACGCCGCGCGATTCCGCGCGCGGCTGACTTTTATTCGAATTTGCGCGCTGTAATGATAAAAAAAAATCTCATTTCGTTTTGTGTTTTATGTGGGTTTTAATTAAGACCCACTTCATTATTTACCCGAATATATCATATCTCTGTCATCAAAGGATGCCTCCGTATTCATTATTTTTCCGAGCTTCTATTAATCTAAAAAAAAAAAAAAAAAAAAAAACTGCGCAGTACAAGCAACGCTTTTTTTTCATTTAATCGCGTCATTACGTTTTAAAGTACAACGGGAGAGGAGGAATAAAAACCTTATCTCGAAATTTCCTATTCAGAAAGTTGCGGTTTCAGCGTAGAAAAGCTTACATTCATAAACCGATAGTTTCTTCACAAAAACTATTGAGTAGAACTGTTGGACATATGATTACTTGAAATGAAGCAATCGATTTCGAGGAAGATTCCTTTCACTTTAAAAAGGCAACTTAATACCTTCCTTTGTGCGCTTTACAATATTTTTAAGTCCTCATATTAAAATAATAACGAATTCCCCTTTTGCGATATTTTTTATATTTATGTCCTTTGAACGCAGAAAGGTGGAAAATAAACACAACCATATACGTATACACCGAAAATGCGATCCATTTCATGCAAGAGGAATTCTTCGCAATATTTGAGTACGATGAACTACTATTCATTAGAAAAGGATTATGGTTGTTATAAATAAATTTCTATTTAATGGAAAAAATCGTTATTTTGTCAGAAAAGGAAATTTATTTGTGACAAAGAAAATCCTTTTTTAATAAATAGTATAGTTCATGACGCTCAAATATTGACGAGAATTCCTCTTGCATGAAAAGGATCATTTTTTTCAGTGTACAGGTACATTTAGCTCGGCGTACGAAAGACAAGGACTGATAATATTTGACATTTGCAATTGAGCGCGAGTCACAGCAATGTTTTGAAACCGTTCTTGACTTCTGAAACATATTCAGTTATTGTAAAGTGCTAAAAGGTTTTTAACTTTATCCCCTCGAACAATAATCAACTTTTAAAACGATTAAAAATCACGAATTTATATATATCCATCTAAAATATACACATCAGCAGCCGCGGCGTTTCCATGCGAAACTTTTTTAATAAAAATAATGAAGCAACAAGTGTGCCCGCGCCGTAATTTCTATCGGGCAAATAGTTTTTTTTATGCCAGCATAGTTAAATAACTACCGAAGAATAAAAAAAAAAAACTAAACTTTCCGCGGGTCGAGCAAAAAAAAAGTCGCTCGCTCGCGCGCAACTTTCATCCCTCAGAAACTTTGCGCTACTTTTTTTCATCAATCAACCGACCGAGCCGCCGCGCGCCGCGCAGTTTTCCAATACTCGCCGCGCTTCGACGCTCCTTTTGTCCCTCGCATAATATTTTCTTATTCCCGTCAGATATATGATGGACAATCCGGCGAAAAATGCACGGAGCGTCGCGGCCACTTGACCGCGCGGAGAGCCGCGCAGCCGTGAAAAAAGCTCGCGCGCAAAAGCGCTTCCGCAGCCTCGACAATAACCTTCGGGGGGAGAGAGGTTGGAAAAAGGTTTGCCCCACCGGTGGATAATGTATATAAACAATTGTTCGCGGGTGCTTCGGCAATCCGATAACCGACAATGCACGCGGCCGGTCGACTTGCGATGTTCACCGAAAGCTGCAACGAGGCGTCACCGACTGATTGCGAGAGCGATTCTCGGCTTGGGGTATAGTAATGGAGTTTTCGCTGCGCGGCGCAAGAGAGAGAGAGGGCTGGCCGGCAGCGGCGAACTTTTTCCGCGACGACGAGCTTTTTTAATGAAGTGCGTTCGCGAGAGGCTGGGTGGAATTAAAACCTGTTGTGTCTCGGTAATTGCTTAGGGAAGACAATTAAAGTTGATTATCGCTCGGGAGACGACGGCGAGCGCGGCGCTTTCCCCGGGAACGACTGCGAGAGTCCCTTCGTTTGTCTTTTCCTACGGAGTTTTGCGCCTTTTTTTTCTTCGCGAGCTGCGTGTGATGGATGCTGCATTGAGCGATATAATAAGGTCGCCGAGGATGCTTTAAAGGGGCTTCTTGGGCTTTAGGTTCTTTTTGCCGCTGGTCGAATATTGGTTCACTGTACAAATGTCTCGAAAATCCGCAAAGACGTAAATATTATTGGTCAAACACTCGACGCGTTCAAACGTTTGCTTTAGAAAAAAAAAAACAGTCTGCTCGTTGCACGTTCTCGCGTATCTCCATTAAAAACACAGGAGCTGCCGACGCTTCGTACTTCAAAAGCAAAAATCTTTCGGAGCGCGAAAAAAGCGAACTTTTTTTCTTCAAAAAATAAATTCTCTTTTATATACAGCGAGAAACAGAGGGATTTCGACGTTTTGCTTTTACCTCGTCGCGTTTCAAACGGGGAGTGTCTTTTGTCGCGCAAAAGGAGTGCCGCCGCCAACTGAAACATTGTTCTTCCCAGTTTCAATACCGAGCCGTTACACACAAAAGAAATAAATCGAACGGGATTTCTGGAGGTAATGAGAGTCCCACTTGGCGTTTGCATTGAGAGCAAGCGCCTTTTTAGATCAAAGGCTTTATATATCGCCTCAAAGCAAAGGGCTGCCGGCGCCGGAGTACTAAGTGTAAATTAGCACCGATAGAGGAAAAAAGTTACGTACCTGATTACACACAGACATATACTTCGAAACAAACGAATTTTTATTAAAAGGGAGTCGAAACTTTGCCAAGCTAACCTGCATGAAAGAGAAGTGCATTAAAAGGCAGCCCCGCCTGCCGAAGCCCAACTTATAATATAGAACCCCAAGCCCGGCAACTAATTTCAGCATGATCGCGCAAACTCGTAACCGCATTAATTTTACATTACCCGGGCGCATCAATCGAACCTAAAAGCACCCCCTCCGTCGTATAATAATCCCCCGCTTCCCCCGGCGGCGGCGGCCCGTAAGACGTAACCGGCTATAAGGTAAACAGACCCGTCGCCATCCGCCTAAATCTTATCTCCACACCCCGTTTTCCCGGCGCATTGCGTAACCCGGAGCACAGACACACACACGTACACACACGCACGTTGTTTCTGTCCTCAGGTTAGGCCGAGGAGGCACCAGCGGAGCCGGCAGACGGGAGCGTGCGGCGCGAGGGCCGTCCCGCATTAGGATGGCGGGGGCGCGGACCGGATTTACGAGGTGCAGCCGACGACAGCAGCCAGCCGGAAGCGCCATCGGCCGCGGAAGCTCGTCCAGACACCACCGGCCGCTACGGTACGTGCAGTGGGGGCTTTTTATTTTTCTCTCCGACGAGAGACTCTCTCTCGGGGTGCTGCTGGTTCTGCGAGGTGCAGGCCGTTCGGTTTTTCGGCTTTGGGTTGAGATAGCGAGCGAGGATTCGACGGTTTTTTGAATAAGTTTTGAGGTTTCTTTCGGGGCTGCTTTCGATGGGGCGTTGGAATTTTCTGTAGTTAGGATCATTTGGTAAGTAAGGGTAAAAAGCGCCTTTCCGTTGTGTTATTTAATTTTATGACCACGAACTACTTTGCAGTTATTTATAATTAGGTAAAATTTTTGGGTGACGCATAATGGGCAAAATGCGGCTGGAAGTAGGTTTTACGGTTAAATTGCTGGAGAATTAAATTGAATTAAAAAAATTTAATTCTTAATTAATTATTTAAATTTTTATTAAAATTAAATTATTAAAAAGTTAAACTCTTTCGAAAATGGATTTTTAAATTGAATTTTATATTTTAAAAGGCGCGTTTGTGAATGATTCAATAAAGATTTTAATTATTATTAATAATATTAACTTTAAAAGCAAAATGTAACTTTATAAAGTAGTTAATTACTTGTTATATTATAGATTTTTGTAGCTGTAAGATTAACTTCTCTTTATAAGATAACGGACAAAGTAATGGAGTCTAGTATTTTCTTAAACAGACGTTCATTAAAATTTTAAAGCTTAATTATTCGCTAACTACTGAAATTCCGCAATTCTAACAATGTAAAGAGTCGATAAATTACTCCGAATTTATTACTGTGTAAAATCATAAATTTCTCAACCTTCAGAACGTAGCATAAATTTACAAGTATAAAATAAAATATTTCCAATACGTTGTTTCCTCTCTTGTATAATTCAAATTTCCAATGCTAATTCGTAGTTTAAAAGGTCATAAATTTTCCTTACGCCCTTAAAAGTGCATAAAATTTCATCGACGTAAGATTTACTCAATAACCCGCGACAACTCCATCCGCCACCTTGCGTTTTCTTTTCTTTTCTTTTTTAACCGCAGCGACAAATTGAAATTTCGCGATTCTCGAGCCGAGCCGCCCGAGGCCCTTTATCTCGAGAGCGGCGAGCGTTTTATTATACGCGGGGCGACTCTCTCTTTTTTTTTCGCGAACAAGTCCGCTTAAGTTTTATCGGCCTCCGTTGGGGCTTGATGATGATGAGCCGCGGAAGTTGCCTGTTTTCGAGTGCTTCGCGAAAGCCCCCGCCCCGATTAAGTTTATATGTGCCAATGAATATGAATGCGCCGCAGCGCGCAGTTTATCGCTCTCTGGATTAGGCGCTTCGGGGATTGGCGGATTTCGGACCTAATAGGATAATGCCTTGGTGAGTTTTCACAATGACTTGGATATGCAGACTTGCCTCTTTGGAAAGCGTGTTCGCGAGTGAGCGATTTTTCATTCGTTATCGCTCTCTTTTTCGCTTGCAAAGAGCAGCGGCGTAATATTTGTCTAGTTAAAAAACATTGATTTGGATGGTTAATGAAACTTGGCCTTACACTAAATTTTTACAGTATTATATGGTAGAATTTAGTAGAAAAACTTAAAGTAATAGAGGTTAAAGTATCGTTTTTGACGCTACTAGTCAAACGTGTTACTCGAGCGTTTTCGGTGCATATTTCATCATTGTGACAGGAACTGCACCGGTATAACATCAAGATAGCAAATTAGAATTTATGGCGCTATTTATTATATTACATTTTGCGCAAACAAGCGAGATTAAATTTAGTTACACTACATTTTCAATGATGAATAGCCGAAACCGTTACGCAACGTTTTTAAAACCGTTACTTTTATTGATAAATATGCCGGTGGAGCGTGAAATTCTTTTCTAAATATCGGTATCATAAAATAGCATCTTGCGACAAGGATGACATTTTACGATATCGTTCGTAATGTATCTCGTCCTACGTTAACCCACTTTCCATTTCGCTAATAATTCTAGTGCACTTCAAATACAGCGTTCTAATGGAAACTGCATTTCAATTTGGGCGGTTTTTAAATAAAATCGAAGGGATTGCGAATTCGACGGACGAAATTCAAGTTCGCCGCGAGAGAGAGAGAGAGAGACGGTTTCTTTTTTTAATTTTCGAGCAGCAAGGATATTCCCTGAAAATAGAATAAAGCTGGCGCGATTCGAAACTTCCAATTTTACTTTGAATTGCATTGCTTTAGAATCGATAAAATCAGTTTGTCGCGGAGGTCGGTTCGTTCCATCGGCCCGGGATAAAGTTCAAAGTCTCAGGCCGTAACTGACAATTTCAGATATTGCCTGCTTAACGATCGTCGAGCGAAATTATTTAAAATTGATTTCGATTTCGGCTTGTAAGTATAATTCGCCTCGAACGCCTATAAAAAATGTTTGGCGTTCAAAAGCCAGCGATGAAAGTATACAGCATGAAGGCGTCGTTAAGTTCAATCGCCCTTAAACTTGATAAAAACTGCGGCCTTTATTGTGCGTACGCAACTTTGATAATTGTAAATCGTCGCTTTACTTCCGCTGAAGCGGCGTAAAAGTTTCGCGATAAAACGAAGAATTTCAAAGCGTCACTCTTCTGTACATTATCTACGATGGCTTTGACGCGGAGCTGGGATATATATTCGTTCGAAAATTTTCAAGATAACGAAAATGAGCATTTAAAACGGCTCGATCAGCTGTCTGACGATCGCTGAATTATCGCCGAAAACTGTGCAAGTTAGTTTAATTAAAATTTTCGCCGATCGACTTCGGCGCGGCAATAAAAATGCTAAGTGTCGCGGTTTCCAATACTTTGGACGATTCCGTCCTCGTAAGGGCTTTTTTTCATCGCTTTTTTGCGCTTCGTAAAGCAAACTCTTTGCGCGCTTTGACCGGACCATCGTGCGGGTCAAAGCTTTTCACGGCTCCGCAGCTTACAAAAATATTTTACGTTTGTCCCGGATATCTTTTTTTTTTTAAAAAAGGAGCTCGATTTATTCGCCTCGGAGCATAATATATTATTATTTATGATATGAATCACTTTTTGTGTTTACGACTGACAGCTGATTATTAAGACAAATACAGATTTATTTTCTGAAAGTGTTAACGATTATATATGCTTCTCTATTAATATTAAGTGTATAACATATAATTCTCTTTTATAAGACTAGTATTAATACTGTTAAATAATTACTTTTCCATGAACCTCAGTATTTATTATAATAACATTTCATATAGCCATTTTTTTAAATTGATGATATACTGATCAATGATATTTACTACAACAACTTGAAATCAAGCATATCTGATTCTGTTTTTTTTTATTTTACCTATTTAACGTTGAAAATTTTGGACTGAGAGTCGAATTCAAATCCGCGCCCCCGAGCAATTTTGTGTTTATTAAAGCAAAGTCCGGCGTTTACCTCAAAGTAAACAGACCGATGCCGTTAACCGCCTCAGCCAAGTACTGCTCTAATCTGATTGTTGTTCCCATGATTACCTTATACGCGAAGCAGCCGCTTTCCATCGATAAATTCAACGGGAACGCCGCTAATTCCTCTTTTCTCGATTTCAAACCACGTAAAGGTAATGACAAGGGACTCGCCCGCAAGAAACGAACGAGACATTGACTTTTACTCCCCCCGATAAATGTAAGTCAAGACTGCAGGTGGCCCGGATTATCTGGGCGATAAAATCCGCTATCAGTCACTAGGACTTGATAAGATCGCCGGTTCGATTGCCAGCCGCCGCAAGGAATATTGGCCATCCCGCCGCAAGAACAGGAATTACACAAAGCGCCTCGGCGTCGGAGGAGGGCGACTTACTGCCTTTCCTCAAATTTAAAGGCCCCCGATTCCTTGGCCTTTCAGGTGTAATATCGTTGCGGATCTCACTTCGGCGGCGGGTAAAAGGACGCGCTGTAAATAAAAGTCGCTTTTCGAAGTTTTCGAAAGTTCAGCGGAATATTATAAAGTTCGAGACGAGGTATATGTGAATGTCGTTAAAAATTTTTTGCAGGCAAAGTCCACGGAATGCCTGCGCATTAACTATCTCCCGGACGATGTAAAATAAGACTGCTTAAAACTTTATTAGAAAGTTCGAGTATGGCGCTGGTTTAAGGGACGAGAATATTCAACGTATTCAAGAATACGTTGCGTAGCGAAGACTTATTAAAGATTTTCATCTGTTGACATCGCGGGTATATTGTGCATTTTTCAAGCTTCAAACTTTTTGTTTCTTAATTAGCGGGCGCTTTTCGAGTGCTCTTGCAAATTTTACATGCAGATTTTTCTTGAAAAAATAAACAAGCGCCTCCGTTCCACAAATTATCTTTCTCAAAACGCCTAAAAGAAGATAAAAAAAAATCCAAAACCGACTTCCCGAAACTTTACCGCTGCAGCCGTCCCCTAAATTCCCGGGTCGATGTAAGTTTTCCCCGTCTCGTTAAAAGCGGTCGCACACTCTCTCTCACTCTCCCCTTTATCTAGCGGCGCCAGAAATGCAGTCGTCCCCCCTCGAAATTTACGAGGATCGGCCGCGCGAACAAGACGATAGAGGATCAGCCGGAGTGGCGCGCTTTCACGCCTCGTCAATGATCGCGGAAATACGGCCGGCCGGGGGGCCTTTGTGCCTGCGGCCGGCCTTCGCGACAAGATTCATGCGCGGCGTGTGTGAGCGGGGGCGCAGGAACGCAACAGCTTTTCGGCGTCCGGGGCAGCGGCTTTGTCGCGAGAGAGCTTCGATCGGATTCGAGAGAGGAAGAGAGACCGAGGCGGAGGAGAGAGCTCGTTGAAATTCATGTTGAATATTGTATATGCTTTTGGAATTTTTTAAGTTACTTTTTAAACGGTCTGAGTTGAGAAAGATCGAAGCGGTATTATGGGGGTAGTTTTAATAAAGTAAATCCAGCGGCAATATTTTCTGCTGCGGCTATTAAAGTTAGATGCGCATTATAGCTTTTACTTGCATTATAGATATAATCTTTTAAAATACAAATAAGCTTAAAAGCTTGCCATTCATAAATTAGTAAGTAATTTTATAACTTTTCATCGTTTTACAACGAATCAGCGAATATTTTTTCCATTTTAACTTTTTATACCGCGACTTTTAGTATCTTCAACTCGAATATTGTAGATCTGAAATTTCATAAATTCCTTAATATGAATCGATTTACGACTTAATATTCCCAGCAGGAGTTTCAATAAAGTTTTAGCCGATAAATAACTTTTCTATATATATATTAAATCAAATAATCGGCTAAAATATTCAAGCTAAACCCGAAAGCCAATAAAACGAGACTGACTTTTACAGTCTCCCAGTTTATACCGGGGGACAAGTTTTCAACAATCGACGGGCCTTTTCTGAATTCGAAATTTAGAGCCCGAGACTGAAGCGACGAACACGCCGAGCTATATCGAGTCTTATCTCGACAGATAAATCTTTGGCCTAGAAACATCCTGTCGGACAGGAATACATACCCCTGGATGTCATCGTAAACTGTACGGGAAGGCGCGCAGGGGATCGTTCACCTGGCCATGTTTCTGCGTCGGTATATGTATACGAAGGGCGTATCGACTGACCGCTTTTTCGATTTATCGGAAATGTGACGATTTTCGAAGCGGAACTCACTGCTGAAATAATAGGATTGTTATTTCTGCGACGCTCATCTGTAGTGGATATATAATGTCGTTTTTAGGGAGAAGGCCGCGATGGATTTAATTTTAAATATCGCGGGTCGAATGCTAAAAATGTGCTTTTAGCCAGAATTCGAGGATAGAGATTTTGTAAAATAAAAGGTAATAAAATTTTAGCTATAAATTTTAACTGCTCCGTCTCTCTGCGCTCTTTAATCTCGGAGAATGATTAATTTCAAAGCGGCAGCGTATGACGCTTCCGCTTAAATGTATTCAGTTTTTTTAAATCCCTCTCGCATTTGAATTATAGCTTCCTCCATACGTCTCTCGGTCGGTTTTTAAAATTAAGGCAATTTCTCGGTCAAATGAGGACTGATGAGACGTTTAGCTGACACTTTCTTATTAAAATTTGAATTTAAAATTGTACGTCCAGTATAAAAAAAAAAAGTAAAATATTTTTTATAACTCCAAAGCAGTTTCGAAAGATGATAGGATAAACTGTTGTTAGTTTTCAATAAGCAGAACTATTAAAGATTATCCGGAATAAATATGCACTAATAATTAAATGCGGCTTGCATATCAAAGTTAATATCCTCGTGAGTAATGTTTGCAGCCTTCATTAATCAATGGAGATAGTTCGGTCGACTTAGCGGTGGCCGTTACTATACTGATTAAATTTATCCGTCATATCTATGTAGAATACGTCTTGCCATCTGTACATTGCCTCACGGTAACAGCATTATGCAGATGTAAATCATTGTTTAGTTTATTTTAAATATTTAGTTCTTGGAGTTTTATAAAATTATGCAAAAATTCAGATACCGTTTTATAGTCACTTACAGTTATGCCTTTTAAAAAGTGAACCGAATCATTTTATTTAAATGATTGTTTTACAAGATGAGCGTTCGTTTGAAAATTAAGAAATATTTTAAAACTATTCGCATATTTAAAGTAAAAAATTTAGACCTGTAAATAATAAAATAATTTAATCGTTGATGGCGCCTTTTACAATCCTCTTATCTACGAAAAATGAATCTTTATGATGCTGCATTATCTTATCATTCGAAAAAGAATGGAACTTGATAATGTAAGTCAACTGCGAAAAACACGAAGCAAGTAAAATCACTATAGATTGCCTAAAACGTATTTTGATACTACATGGTTCCTAAATGAACAGTATATTTTTATCTAGTTTATTGTGTGAATAAGAGTGTAATGTTTTTTAAGACGATTTTTTTGTTGTAATTCTAAGACAGTTTCGGATTTGCTACCTATTTTAAGACATAACAGAGCAAGCTCTTCCGCGCAGTGAATAGTACATATTTTTATAGTGCATAACCTTAAAACCATGTCTCCAATAAGCCAAAAAGATATAGAGACCGTAGTTTCTTTAGCTGCGGGTCCAGGTGCCAATATTCTTGATCACGAGCTCGAACCATTTTCAAAAACCAGAAATGGCATTATGGGAAACCACCATATACTTTCAGTAACGATCAAAACTGACTCTTCTTCCGAAACAACGAAAAAGCTCAAATTTTTCGTAAAAACAGTACTAAAAAATGCCATTGTGGACGATTGGGTGGTGATCGAGGCGATGCACTTTCTCACCGAAGTTTATCCTCTCATGATGCGGGAGTACAAAGGTCCGAGGTGGATGCCGGCCTGTTATTTAGCCAAGCCCGAGATCTTGGTGTTCGAAGATGCGAGGTCCCAGGGATTTTCCGTGCGCTCACACAGCATCTTTAATGGGGACGAATGCAAAGCGGTGTTGGCCAACCTGGCGAGATTACACGCAGCTTCAATTCTTTTGGAGGCAAAATTTGGCAAGCCTTTGAATCAAGTTTACCCGGGTTCTTTTACAGAGAAAATTTTTACCGACGTCGGTAAAGGTGGACAGTGTAATAAAGTTGCCTTTGATACTATGGCTTTGATCGCGGAGAGGTTTGGTCTGGACGGTAGTATCGTACCTAAAATTTTGGACCGAATTAGCAAACTCGTTCAACCTGTAAAAGGTAAGTTGTTTTGTGAATTTCAATAGTTCAAATAAAATTTTGTATAAAATTTTGTAAAAGTTTAATAATAACTTGAAAAATATTTTTGTTCTACTACCTACATTTGCGAAAGTTTAAAACTTTTTGTTGTAATTCGAATTTACCTGCTGTTTGTTTTTTGAATTCTAACTTCTAAATTTTTTCCATTTATATTTGAAAAAAAGTTTCTGAACATTTATTGACATTTGATAAATTTATGAATATCTTCAAATTATATTTACGAGTTCATGTTCCTGGTCAGACAGTTTAAAAAACTGCAAAAAGTTATTTTCCAACAAACAAAAAAAAGTCGTTTTCATAAAATTTATATTGTTGTCTGCAACTTTTCTCAATTAAATAGCTTTAACGTAAAAATTTGTAGAAAATATAAAAGTTTCTCAGAAAATAAAATATTTTGCTTTGTTGTCGAAAGTTGCAGAGCTAAAAATATATTTTGCTCTAAAAGAATGTCTGTATCTCGTATCACGTAGTATTTGCGTTGTTAAATTTAAATCAAATTTCTAAGACTATAATTAGTTTCTTTCAATTAATTACTAACAAGAGAGTTTCTGCACCAAAGAATAATTGCCATAATTAAAAACGTCTCCTAAATTTAAAAATTCTGAAAATCGAAAATTAAGTAAAGCTTGTACATCGCAATAGAAACTATTAAATTAATTAAGGTCCGTATCCACCGGCGTCAAAAGCACTAAGCTCTTTTCCTTGAAAAGTTCATTAGCGCGTATCGAAATTCGATACCAGGCACTCGCAATTCGATATGCCGTCTACGCGACTAATCAATCAATAAACCGCGTAACGTAATTAACCCGCAGCATATAATCCTGATATCGCAATTGCCAACAGGCAGGTGCAACGTCGTGTGTCACGGCGACCTCTGGCGCAGCAACATCATGTTCGACAGCTCGCTTCCTCCCAGCTGTCTGCTGGTGGACTTCCAGATGTTACGCTACAGCTCGCCGGCCGTCGATATCGCCTTTCTCCTCTACGTCCACTCGACGCGCGACTTTCGCGGAAGCTCCGAGGAGCTGATGCTGCGCTATTACTACGAGATTTTCAGCGAGATTTTGGGCACGAAGACGCCCGATTACGAGGACATTCGCCGGGATTACGAGGAGAGGAAGATCGTCGGCATGGCCTATTCGGCCCTCAGATGGCCGCCCTCGATGATGAAGATGAGGGACGAGTTCGACGTCTTGGAGAAGTGGTATTTCGGTAGCAGGATTGACATTTATCGCCGACTTATGGATGATGATCCCGTTTACGAGGCAGCAATGAGGGAATATTTGGAGGAGCTTTTCGCCGAGGGACAAAGAATGCTGCTTTGACGAGCTTAATTTTACAGAAAGTTTATTTTATTATTAAAAAGAGAGAAGATTAGATTTTAAATTAAGTATTATAACAATCAAATATTAATTCGCAGTTTAATCAAGTATTGATTTATTACTAATTCTTTGTATTTAATTAAATGTCAAGTAGATATTTATTTAAACTTTTCTCTGATAATAATTATAAAATTGTTTACACAAACCAATCCGGTTTCTTAATTTCATATCTTATCGCTAATGTGTCATAGCCTTAAACTTGTGGACTACACGTTTACGCGAAAGGCATTCAGATTCGGCGTCACTATAGATCTTCAAGACATTGCGAGCAGTTTGTCGCTATAGATAGTTGCTGACTAACGAGACGTAAGCCTAACAACAAGTCATCAAAGGTAAAAGAAAGAAAATTAGTGTTCGTAGTTGTTTTTAAAATAGTCCTTTACAAATTTATACTGTTACTTCTCTTAATTATTTTTAAAAACAATTTAGCGTGAACAACTGTATTTAGTGAAAGCTCTACCTTGTACAGTGTATAACCTCAATCCAATGTCTCCAATAAGCCAAGCAGATATCGAAGCCGTAATTCTCCGAGCAGTGGGTTCAAACGCTCAAATAATCGATCAAAAAATAGAACCTTTTTCCAAAACTCGGCATGGAATTATGGGAGATCATCACATTCTTTCAGTAACTGTAAAACCCGATCCTTTGTCTCCAATAATCGAGATTCGAAAGTTCTTTATCAAGACAGTTCTGCGAAACAGCATTGTTGACGAGTGCGTCAGCGTCGAGGAGGCGCACTTCCTCTCCGAAGTTTACCCTCTCATGCTGCAAGTATACAAGGGTCCAAAGTGGATGCCAAAATGTTATTTAGCCAAGCCCGAAACTATAGTACTCGAAGATGTAACGACGCAAGGTTTTTCCATTCGCTTACAAGATATTTATGACGAGGACTTTTTGAAAGCAGCATTGGCTAGCCTGGCCAGTTTCCACGCGGCGTCGATTCTTCTAGAAGAAAAGCTCGGACAGCCTTTGAATAAAGTGTATCCGGATTATTTTCAAGAGAAAAGTTATACGCACGTCGGTAAAGGCGGACGTGCGACCAAAATCGGCATCGATACCTTGGTTTTAATTGCAGAGAGACTTGGCTTGGATGGTTCCATTTTACCCAAGGCTTTGGATCACATTTGCGAGCTTGTAAAACCTGAAGAAGGTATATAGATTAATAAACTTTTTATTTTAATAACTTAACTAAAGATTAAGCGGTTAAAATTTGATTAAAAGTAATGAAAATGAATTTATTCGTCCGGTAATATCGATAAATTTCTAAACTTTATAAATTAATTAAAAGTAAATTTAAATTCCATCAATAAGTAAAATTTTTGAAATCATTACAGCAATAAAATACCGTTTAGCACTCATGTTTTGCCATTATGTATTCATTCCTCTCTAACGAGTCTAAACAAAAGTTCATTAGCGTATCGAGCATCAATGCAAGCATTCGCAACTCGATATGCACCATCTAACCGGTATAATCAAATCACAACCGCCTAACATGATTACCTCACAGCGTAATCCACTCACATCTTTGCTAATAGGCGGCTGTAACGTCATATGCCACGGTGATCTCTGGCGCAGCAACATCATGTTCGACGACTCATCTCCTCCTGCCTGCCTCTTGGTGGACTACCAGATGTTGTGCTATACCTCGCCGGGCGTTGACCTCGCACATCTCCTCTTCATCCACTCGAGCGCCGAGTTT
The DNA here is from genome assembly GCA_900474335.1 of Ormyrus nitidulus. Lineage (NCBI taxonomy): Eukaryota > Metazoa > Arthropoda > Insecta > Hymenoptera > Ormyridae > Ormyrus > Ormyrus nitidulus. Next base: position 32,358 of record UCOL01001506.1, read on the forward strand.
CGCAGGAGCTCCGAGGCAAGGATGCTAAGACACTACTACGAGGTTTTTAGCAAACCGCTGGGTTCGAGGGCTCCAACCTTCGAGAGCCTTCTTAGAGATTACAAGGAAAGGAGGATCGTCGGCATGGCGTATTCAGCGCAGAGGTGGCCGCCAGCTATAATGGCGATTAGGGACGATTTTGACGCCTTGCAGGAATGGTACTTCAACAGCAGAATCGACGTCTATCACAGACTCATGGACAATGATCCGGCTTACGAGGCAGAGATAAGAGGGTATCTGGAGGAACTGATTGCGGAGGCAAAGCGTGTCTTGAGTTCTAATTAATAATTGAATTATTAGAAGCGTTCCATATGACGACTAAAGTAATTTTTTACAATTTTATATAAAAAAAAATATATAATAAAAAATTTAATGTAATCCAAGTTGATTAATTTGAACACCCTTCATAATCTGATTAAGAACAACCGTTAAAACGGTGCTAAATTCGCTTATTTATGCACCCTCGAATTCAAAATGTACTTTCAATCTGTACTAAAAGGTAGTTTATTATGAAGTATTAATTCTTTAATAATTTCAAATTCGCCGACTTTTTATTTTCGAGATACGAGGTATCAGAATTGAATATAAATTATTTGAGCATTTTCAAGTGGATTATTCCTAATCTATGACTGATAGCGAAAAATACTTTAAATAAAGATTGTAAGTCTAATTAAGAAATAATTAATTGCAAACTTGGCTTGACTGTAAAAGTCAAAGTCAAGGTAAAGCAACTACAGAGTAAAATCACTACTTTGAGCCCTCGTATCATAAAACAAATTAATAGTAACATTTTTAATTTTCAGAGTTAATGTCACATAAAATTAACTTTAATATAAATTAACTTTTAATATAGATTGGAATTCTGAATTCGGGGACGCACAAACGGGCGCATTCTATCGTTCTTTCAAATTCCATAATAAGATAAAGAAAATTTAAATTTAAATTTAATGATATACCATTTTTGGCAAGGAGAGTCCGTGCCATGCAGGTCATGAATTTGGCCTAGACTGGTCCAGGTGACTCTCCTTATCCTATTGATAAACTCTGGAGTTTCAGGACTTAACGCTACCCCAGACTCCAGATATTGTACTGCAGATTTGGCAGCTTCTGAGTCATCCTAGCTCGATCGACGATAACAATATAATAAAATCAAATTTTAGCATTATCGTTAAAGTGAATTAAAAAATATTAAATAAATAATTACAAAAGTAAAGTACTTTTAAAATTATATATTCAATATTTTGGAATTCACAATTATTTCCTTTTTTATGTTGATTCTAACTGAAATCTGAAAAAGAATAAAACACAAAGTTAAAATTCAAAAAAGTAAATAGTGATTTGATTTGGATTAAATTAAAAAAATATACTTATCTGTAGGTTTTTCTCTTTATATTGTGAACTGCAACCAAATTAAATATCCATTGTTTTTTAAGCAATTTACTTGAAAGGATACTGCTGTAATTTACTTGATTTAACTAAATTTGAGTTTACATTTTACATAGCTGTTAACCTGCATTAGATAACTTTATACTGCAGACCAGCAAACTTGATGTCAGCTGCTCGCTTTCTCTATTTCTCTCGCTCTTTATTATTCTATAGAAACACATTACCTTATTCTTTACAGTAGTATTATTAAATCTGCTTTTGTAAGCATTTAAATATAACTACTATCTACATGTAAACATTAGTAAACGAACATTTGTTTACCACGTACTTAACCTCTATAGCGCTTCAAGCGCTTCTAGTGAGAAAGAGAGAGGGAAAAGCAAAAGTTATAAAAATTGAAATTGGCTACTAGGCTACTTTGATTGCGCCAGGATAGTTTTCAGCCGCTGACAAATCTGCAGTATTGGAGTCTGGAGCAGCGTTAGGCCCTAGAATTCTACAGAGTTTATTGACATAAGGAGAGTCACCTGGATCGGGCAAATCCATGACCCGGATGGCACGGAAGCTCCTTGTAAGACACTCTTATAACGAAGTCAGAATAGATCAGTGAAGCGGAATGCGGAGTAAACACATCAGACGGCGAATCTAATTAGAACTTGCTACGCTGAATTGCATTAGATACTGAGATTCATTAATAGAAGAGAATAGTAGATTTTCTCTTTTAAAAAATCTAACAAAGTACGTGAAAAATTCCCTAATTTTAACCAATTACAGTAGGTAATTAATACTTTACTTTAGACTTACCAAGCATTAAGCGAACAAATTCACAGCCGTCTAACTCTTTTGTTCCAATACAATTCGCACCCGGATATTATTGTAATTAAACGCATTTAAGACACCTGTTGCGCCGACAGAGCAGCAAAATTCCGGCGGAACGGCGAAACGAAATAACCGGCCATAAATAAAAGGCGCCAACACACACCGATAAGATCCATCCTACGCTCTCTCTCTCTCTCGTTTCAGATAAGAGCTCGAAAAACGAACCCGCCGGAAAATGAGCTCGCGCCTGCGGCTGCTGGTGCTCTGCTGCTGCCTGGCAGTGACGCTGGGCGAGGAGGCCGCGCCGGGCAGACGAGCCGCCACCATCAAGATCGGCAAGACCGACCGCAGCGGCGGCTCCTCCAGCCACGGCCAGGGCCGCATCAGCTCCGGCATCAAGATTGGCGAGGCCGCCAAGTTCCTGAACACGACCCGCGTCGTCAGGCCGGTCGTCACCACCTCCATGACCAGCACCAGCATACCCCTGGCGTACGCCTCCACCCAGCCGGAGGCCGCCGCCGCCGGGGAGTTCACCAATGGGACGAAGCTGCTTAAGGTGAGTTCTCCGTCGTATATGCCTATTTTATTTTGTCAATCTTATTTATTTAAAGGACTTACCGAGTAATGGAAAGAACAGTAGAAAACTGACTTTAACGGTGATGTACGAAAGTTCCTAATGGCTTATTCGACATTTGTAGTTCGAGAATTGTTTAAAGCATTGTTTTTAATAGTAGTTCTAACAAACGAAACGAGGTTGCAGAAATAGATGCAGGTATCTTGCATTCCTTTCCTTTAATTTCGTATTTTGTATTTCCAGGGATTTTCTAATTAAGCAACATATATTAAGGATCAAGGCTAATAATTAAACTTTATGAACGTATTAAATTAAATAATGTTCTAATAATATTCCAATCAGAAAGTTTATTTACAAAAACATTTTAAAAGAAATAAAGAGAGAAATAAATTAAAAGAAATAAAAAGAAGTTAACTGTTTGAATTTTAAAATTAATTAATTTGTCAGATGCTTAAAAAATTCTCTTTATTTTCTTGCACTCGTAGCGCTTTAATTAGATTTATAAAAAGCTCTTCCGATCCTACAATGCACTTGATTTGATTCATTCGAAAAAGAAATCCAAACTGTATAATAG
>UCOL01001507.1:0-35813 GCA_900474335.1 Ormyrus nitidulus
CAGTTTAACCGCGTGCAAACTCTAAATTATTTGATCCCGGCCAAGAGCCGCCGCCTATTCCCCGCGCAATGAATTCGCCGGTAAAAAATGTCCCTCTCTCTCTCTCTCCCCGTGAGAAAGCCCCGGCATCAGTATCCCCGAAAGGAAAAAATGCCCGGCGGAACGCGGCGATCGTCCCTCTTCTTCATCGACACACTGCTCATACCATCCGAAACTCCCTCGGCGCCCCGATCCGCGCGCGCACACATATCCAAGCGCTCGAAGCAACAATGTACAGCAGCACCGGCATACCTCGTCCTCTCTTTCGGCGCAGCGGCCGGTGTATATATATATGTATATATATATATATATTCGCGCGAGAGGGGGAGAGTCGCAACTATTAGATTGAGGTTCGGCGGTCGGCTCCGGCCGGGGCCAAACCAGCGTCGCATCGGTTTAGAATATCGTAAATCGCTCGCTAACCAGTTGGCCCCGCGGAATGCGCGGAATGTTCCTCTCGCGGACCGGACCGGAGAGAGAGAAATTCTCGAATGCAGAGGATGCAGCCAAATTCAGCGCTGCTCGCTTTCTCTCTCTCTCCCTCCCCCGTCTCTCTTCTCTCTCTGTGCGTCTGCGGCCTGGGGAAAAAAAGCTAACGTGGAATTCGGTCCCGGGCATTTTGTTTTCGGGAATTGGGACTGCAAAGTACCCCGGGGATGGAGGCTGGGTATTAGCTAAATTACTTTAAACTGGCTTGCTTCTCGTTGGTTTAATCGGCCGACTCTTTTTGGATGGGGAGCGGATAGAATTTAGTTAATAGTCTGCTTTGCGTGCAATTTGAACGGTAAATCGATTGTTTTTGCAGTTAAAAGTTTAAATTACTGATCGGCCAGATTTTGAAAGTTACAACATTGCTATAGTTTTTTTTTTAACTTGCCATTTTATTATGTGACAGAAATGACGGAACTGAACGATGACTACAATCCGTGAATTCTATCAGTTTCTCCAAGGGTATCTGGGATTCGACGATGACAGGTTACCTTATTCCGGGAGCGAAGAATAATTGTCGCCGATTTTAGATACGGTTTGATAGTGAGTCCGAGAAGCGCGTTAATTTCAATGTTCTTAGCGATCGGCTTCGGGGAAAAGTTAATGCTTCAAAGAGCCGCGACCGCAAAAAAAAAGCCGAGGTTAATTAAGCCCCACACCGCGAGCGATTTTCTGTGAAACGAGTGCATTCTTGGGAAAAAGGCGGTTTCGTCGCGTGAAAAACCATCGCTCTCCCGCTAAATTAGCAGTTCTTTCGATCACCAGTCGCCGGACATTTTGCGCTGCGGTCTTGCTCGGAAATCAAACTTGAAGCTCGCATATCTTTTAACGGGCCTTTATCCCGCTTCCTATCATTACACTACCCTCGAAAGAGCATCGAGAGGAGAAAAGCTGTCGCCAACCTGTTTCATCATGCAGTTCGCCAGGAAGCTTTGAGCTCGGTCGCCATAGAATACCTCAATCCTTTGTCTCTCCGTTCAGCCGATTTTCCGAGTATTAAAATCAGCTTCTCGCCAACGCCTCCGAGCCAACAAAGCTTCAACAATGCAGCACTTTATTCGATTCTTCCATTTGCTCATTATTGCCGTGGCCGGTAAAACTAAACGGCGCCTTTTATCAGGCTGCTCTTTGGCAATCGGCCGACAATGAAAAGTCGCGTTCCTGCGTGGGTCGCTGGAGTTCGCAATAGGATTAATTAGCGCACACGTGAAATCAGCCCGAGGCGGAGAGAGCGGCGCGCGAAAGCAGGTGGCGCTGCTCGCGCGTCTACCCTGTCAGTGTCTCTCCGGCGAACAATGAAAGTGTAATTCGCGAAAGAGGAGAAAGAGAGATAGAAAAAATGTAGCCCCGGAGGATGAAGAGGGATTTGCGCTGAATTTTTTTTTATTACGACGTTAATCCGCATTTGCTTTCAGGATTTTTCGGTTTAATTTAGTGCGCTTTACGACGGCTTTTCAATGCTGGGCTTATTAAGAGATTAATTATGAAAATTTGACGTTTTACTCTTTATACATACATTAAAAACGGAGCAATAAAATAAGTGTACAGCTTTACTGTCGCGAATTATTTTAACGATTTAAAAATGAGGTTATAAGGATTCGGTGGAGCGAAAAAGAATTGTTTCGTTATAAATAACAAAATTACCATTTTAATAAAATTAAATTTTGGCCAAAAATATATCTGGAATATTCCATTATTTCGTGTCCCCTTTAGTCTCCCGCTTCAGTCGTCCTTTGATCTGCGGCAAAGTAACCATATAAATTAATAATCAATCTCATGTTTCGGTAATATTAGAAGGGAAATTACGTATCCAGATTGAAATTGTATTCTGCAGATTAATCTGCAGTTTAGTCGGAGCATACATCAGAATAACACATCTTTGATTATGCTGGAATTATGGATCACAGCGAACGTTATGACATTCGCATTATCAACCACATTAGTATATTCAGTCTGGACAATGACTAATTTCACATTAACGTAAATAATCTCACTAACTCAACAATGACTTCAAACGGAAATCCCGCAAGAGAAATTTTTTACCACGTAATATCTAATAGACTGTAAAAATAAGCTAATTGTCGGTTTTCAAATTTAATAACACACAAAGATGTATTTAACAAAATTTTAAAAACAGTACCATTATAAAATCCGTACGAAGCAGGTCATTAATTATCTCCCAACTAATCGCTACTTTAAAATAAACTTCCACTTACCTCACCATTCCAGCTGAGCCTCGATAAACTGCCAAGACAGTCGGCTCGCAATTTCCCGCGAAAAACGACAACAGCAGAAACTCGACAATGAAACCGCAGAAAAAGCTAAGGCATCACAAAAGGCCATCCTAAGCTGCGCGCGGCAAAAAAAAGGAAAAAAGCGCTAAACACCGGTGGCGCGCGCAGGTCAAAGAAACGCCAATTCATCGGTTAATCACCGGCGCAGTTTATTAGTCGATTGAAGCGGTCAAAGGCAGAGAGCAGCAGGCCAGTCGGAGCGAGCGAGACGGTAATAATTTCGTTCCGCCCGACTCGCTTCGAATTTCGCGTTTTGCCCCCGAGAGAGAGAGAGAGAGAAGCTTTCCAAGTTATGACCGAGCGAGTAAACCAATGGCTTGTAACTCACGCGATTACCGGAAAGCTCGAGCGCTAAATTACGTTATTATCTCCTCGCGGTCGAGGTCAATTCGCGCGCGGCCCCATCCTTTGTCGCTCGATATTTCGACGGCTGCTGCTGCTGCATTCTGCCGCCCCTTTTTTTTTTCCCCACCGAGGTGTAATGAAGCGGACTTTTCGAGGATTGCCCGGCGAGCGTGAAATTTTCATTAGGCCGCCGGGTTGTCGCTCGAGTATGTGATTTCGTGCCCCGGATTCGAGCCCTTTTTTTTTAACGGCTGTCCGATTCTCTTTTTTTTCGCGTTCTTTTTTGCTTGCTTGCTTGCGCGCTTGTTCGATTTGCTGTTTTGCTGCGTTTACGAAATTGAAATTCGGGCTTCTGAAAAAAAAAAAAAAAAATCTACTCGGTTTATTTACCGCGGATTTTGCGTACTTTCGAGCGACTGTTTTGCTAATTGGCAAACGCGGGAACGCTTAAATAATTATCGACGGGACTTGTATTTGAAGAAACCATCATTTTTCCGGTGCAGCGTTTCGATATTCCAAAAAATTACACGAAATTTCCAGCTCGAATTTTCGTCAAACCGAAATATTAGTTTCATATCCCGCGAACGCTTTCGTTCAATCAATTCCGCAACACACCGGGCTAAAAAACCAGAAAAATCTCCGGGCGAAGCTTCGCGATATTTATTCCCCGGTGAAAAAAAAAAGGCGTTTTTCCAATAAATAAATTTCCCCCGGCGAATCCCATCAGCGGCCCCGGCGACATATGCACTCCAGCGGCCGAATAAAGCATTATCCCGAGAGCGTTATTCAATTCCAGGAGAGAGCAGCAGCAGCAAAAAAAAAAAGCATTCGTTTTCACGCACTCGCAAGTACGTATACCCAGGCAGGGGACGCGCGCGGGGCAATTATTTAATCGAAATTCTTTGCGCGTACGTTACAGGGAGCGTATAAACATCCCGGGCTGCTCCTCTGACCCGAATAACCCGCCGGCCGTGGAAAAGCCGATAATTCCCGCGATATCGGGAGGGAGAGAGAGAGAGAGAGAGAGCGCTTCCGCCCCTCTCCTAGCGGCGGGCGTCGGAAAAATAAAAGCTCCGAGTCGAAATATGCGCGCGGCGCGGGGACTGCAATCTGCGCCCGCGAACGAATGCCGGGGCCGAATCGCCGCGCGGCCCGGCAGGAGGGAGCACACAATGGAATCGCCGGAATGCCGCGGCGGCGGCGGCGCGCCTCGACATAATTACTGCCTTTGTTTTCAACAATTTATATTAAAATGAAAAGCAATCCGCGCCTGCTAATTGAATGCGTGCATGACGCGGACTGTACGCGGGGACCGGTGGGCGAAGCGGGCAAAATAAGATAACCCGGCTGCTTAGCTTTGTTGGGGGAGGGCCGGAACGAAAAAAGGGACGCTTTTAGCGGTATATTAAAAACGGAGGAGTACGATGTACCGTTCCTATAAAAATAATCTTACTATAATATTAAAATCCCAAACAACGCGGTAGATCGTCCAAAAAGCAAGGAACGAAAAAACAAATCTAATCGCCGAATTCCCCGCTGGTATTCGGCTAAACAAGGATGGATTATATCGTCGACCGGGACGCTAATCGGCGGTCTCTTTTTTTTTATTTCCCTCGGCGCGGACGACTGACTCGTTGGGGAAAAGTGACGCGGAGCTCGGAGCGATTCCCTCTCTTTTTTTTGTTTTTTTCGGGGGCACATTCGTTTGTCCGCCGCGGCCGTCGCGGAGAGCTGACGAGTCAACAGGCCAGACGGGGGCTTGATTAATTGACAATGATTTATCGGGCTGGACGCGCCGGTTTAGGCTTTGCGCTTTTGTTTTCGCGCTCTGTTTGCTTATACGGCCTTTTTCGGAGCCGCCCGGCAGGCCGATGCGTGTAAAGCTCTGTTTTTTTATTTTTTTGTTTTTTGTGCCGTTCGGCTAAAGCTCCGCGCGGCCCGCGCAAACAATTGCTTTTCAATTTTTGTTTATGGTTTTTAATTAACTCAACTGGGGATAAAGAAGATTCGCTCTCTCTCGCTTTTTTTAACGAATGCACCGCTGTGTTTTTTTTTTCGCGAAATTGCGTGAAACGCGTCGTTTTTTTTCCGACGTAAAAATCGTTATTTGTCTCTCCAGCCAACAGAAGCAAATCAATTCATAAACCTCCGCGAGGGGAAAATCAATTAGAATCCTCCCCCGTCCCTCGGCGCGGCAAAGCAAGTTCGCACTTTTCCAATTAGCCCCGTCCCTCGAGGAGCCATTAACATATCGCGCGTATCGCACGAGTTTATCCGCGCGGCGCCCGGAGAGAAAACTCGTCATAATCGCGCGAGGCTCGATTTTCAGTCGCAGAGAGAGGGAGAGGCGACGCCGCGCGCGTCGGCCTGTAAACTAACCGATTTCCCGAGCGCAACTCGACTAATTAATGCGAGAGTATCGAGCAGTCCCGGAGGCTAATGGAGCTCGTTTCCACCGCGACGAGCGCTCGCCGAGAGCGTTTAACTTTCTGAAATGCTCCCCCCTTACACCACCACCACCTACCTCCCGGTGCCGCGACTCGCTCGATGATTTTCTTCGAGCGCTTTTTATGTATATCCGCAGCTGGCTTTTAATCTGGGTCGTACTTTTTTTTGCGAGGCTCGCTCGAGCTTAATTAGGTTTTTCGGGGGAACAGGCTGGCTTTGACGCTAACGAGCCCGTTCGACGAGTTTCCGTTCGGCTTTTCCGAGTTTCCATTTTTTTTTTTTTTTTAATTAGCGTCCACCGACTGTTGTTTCGAATTTTTCTCCCGCGTCCACTTAAACCCGAAACCCAAACAAGCCTCGAAGAGAGCGCGTCACCGCAAGCTCCGAATCAGCGGATCCATCCTTCAGGGAAAAATAATACCCCGCGCTCGCTAAACATCCGGGCGAGCGAGCTACCTACTCCCGCGACTCTCTCTCTCTCTCTCGGCGCGCTCCGAGGATCGAGCGGGAGGCGGCGGCGGCGGCGGCGGCGGCTTCACCCTCGAGATTCCTTTCCGCGTAGAGAGCGTTCTTGATACTCGCATTCTTTCCGCGGGACCTTAGGCGGAAGCACGCTTGAGATTTTTCAGCGAAAAAAGAGAGGAGCAACCGCCTCCTCCTCCTCGTCCTCCCCCACCTCCTCCCGCCGCTGCCGCTCGAGTGAGCTCGCACAACAAGGCACAACATGATGAACAACGCGCGCGCGCGCGCCTCTTTTTCCCGAAGGCCGGGACCGCGGAGAGCTTTTTGCCCCGGCGGCCTTTGCCGCGGAGTTTATAGCGAGAGCTGCAGCCGGGAGAGCGAATGAAGCTTCGATCGGCCACGAAATACTTTGGGGTCGCGCCGACGCGTCAAAGCGAACTTTGCATCGTCGCGGGACTAAAACCTTGAGAGGGGCCGCGAGTGTCTTGGACTTTGCTCCGCCGCTGCTCGCTTCGGTCTGTTGTATTGGCTTTTGGCTTATTTTTCATTTTTGATGGATCGGCGGTGTTTTTTTCTCGTAAATCGACTTAGCCTGGAAAGCCTCGGAATACAGTTTTAACGTGAATCATGAGCTGCATGTTTGCATGCAGTAAATAACTTTCACTGTATTAACTTTTTCTTTGAGCTATACATGTGAAAATAGTTCTGCTTTCGGAGTAACACGTGCCTTCTTTGTTCTTAACAAGGAGTTCTTGTTCTTATTCTTTTATGCCTTATCCAAGAATAGCAAATAATTATTTTCGTATTTCCTTTGAAATTGGAGGTATTTATGTTTCGAGTTATTAGAAAAGAAAATGTACATAAAATGCTACCAAAGAACGAAGTTCTTCAAGCAATTTCCAATAGCCAAACAGTCGGCTAAACACTCGAAAACCCTCAGCCCAAACTCCGTACATAAAAACCAAGGCCCACATCGCCAGGCGGCTCCTCGGCACCGAAAAAGGGCATCGCGCACAGAGAGTAGAGCGGGCTAATAAATTCCAAAAGCAGAGCAAATTAGCGTGCGCGCTCCTCTCCAACTTCCTCCCGCGCCACGCTCGAGTTCGCTCAATGGGCAAAGTTTGGCCGGCAATCGAGCAGTGGCTGCCGCGCCAGCCCGCGTATCAATCGCCCGAGCGAGCGAGCGAGAGGGAGAGAGGGAGAGAGAGTAAATTGGCGCGACGGGCAGCGGCGAATCGGCCGGATGGAGAGACGGGATAGCGCCGCGTAAATCAATTATCGCGCTCGTAAATTCGCGCGAGCGCAAGAGCCCGAGCTGCGCGGAGGCGGATTATTTCGCGGCTAAGCGCGGCCGTCGAGCGCCGAGGAATTGAAAGCTGCCCCCGCCGCCGTCGGCTGCGCTTTTTTTTGCGCGCGGGGAGAGAGTCATTGCTTTATTAAAATGTTTCATTTCGATTCATCGCCGGATGGCTGCGTGCTGAGTTAGTTTTTATCGGGAGGGAGTGGAGATGGCTAGTTTTGCCTGTGAATCGCTGCTAATTTTTACGTTTTGCTAGAAAGCAATTGATTTTTGCTTTATAAGCAATTTAATAATACAAACTCACTGTACTAAAATTTAATCACCACCTAAAAAAAACATTAACCGCCCTTCGAAAAGTCCTCAAAAATCCTCTTATCATCTCGGCAGCGAGCCTCGTTACAAAGCACACCAAAAAAGAAACAGCTCAGAAACGAAAGCACACTCGGCCGCGATTGAGCAAGACGCGGGGAACGAGCGAGCAGCTCGGCGGCTCGGCTTGCGTAATTCGATGGAAAAGTGGCTCGTTTTCCGTCGCGGCTTTTACGGCCGCCGCTCGACGGCGCGTTTCATAAAGCGCGTCCCTCGCTCGCGCGCGCGCGCTTCACGCTTTCCGAAGACGCGCGAGCGGGACGCGGCGAGCGTGACGCCGACGCCTCGGATTTACGGCGGAATTCCGCGAGAGAGCCGCGGGAATGCACAAGCTGCTCGCCTGGACGGACGATCTGTGTTGCATTGTTTTATATGCGAGTTCGCCGAGCCAGTCGGCGGGGGATTTTTCCTTTCGATTTTCGACACTTGCGCTTTGTTCGCAAGGATGAAATCGAGCTTCTTTTGCTTGGGAATTAATTCGCTTCTAATCGACTGATATTGTGGTAGTTCTCGCAACGGTAGTCGATTAGTGCTTTTAGTGGCAATTATATATTTAAATTTTGTTTTAAATTGCGCGACCGACAGATAATAATCTCAAATATCAAATATCCGCAGCGGCAAAAAGGGGAATTACAAGTTTCCTTACATATTCAAGAGCGGAGTTTCAATTCTAAAAAGCTACTCGCAGCTAGACAAATTAGCTAGGCGCAAAAAACGCGCACTATACCTCCGCTAACGAACGTATATTCCCAAGAAACGAAAAGAAAAAGCCCTCTCCTTTTCCCGTCCGCCCGGATAACATGCGATTCCGGCGGCAAGCCGCACACACACCGGGCGTCACTATTATTTTACGTGATTACCATTAATTCTGCCTTTTTGCCCCCGGACTTCCTTAGAAAAATAAAGCCATCGCCCGAGCTCTTAACGCCGAACCGTCACGCAGCGCCGCGCGGCGTTGCGAAAAAACCTGTCGATCTCTCGTGAAATTCAAGCGAGCTCGGCGCGCGCGCGCGCAAACGCCGATTTCGCGAGCGCGCGAAAGCCAGGACGTCCGGACTGCCCCCGGCGCCCTTATCGAGGCGCCCCCTCTAAACCGATATGTGCCTTGAAGAAAGCGGGAATGCGCTGGACGTTTTTTTAAGTCGGAAGAAAATTATTTTCGAAGTTGCGGGCAGGCTTTCTTTAATTGGTACGCACTTTTTTACGGAAGCAAAATATATAGTTTTAGACAATTTGAAGACTGTAAAAAGTTTAAATAACGATTTTTACGAAGTTTTAAGACTATTTTACTTTTTATGCGGTTACTAGTTTTTAAATTACAAGACAAAAGTAATATCCGTTTATAACCCAACAGTAATATTTCAAATTTAGTACAAGATTTTGAATTCGCAGCAGACCTTGTAAAAAATTTTAAATATAAATTTGGCCCCATAATTCGATCCGAATTACAGATCGAAATCGAAGCGACACCCCAGCAACGCTTCTAAACCCAAAACTACCTATTAGCAAAAGCCCAGCATCCGTATAGGCACCTCACAAGTCAGCGAATCCGAACAAAAGCCTCGCTTCTCGCTGCTCCTTATTGTTCGCCTAGACAAAAGAATGATCGACTGGACTTAATATCGCCCACAAATATATCGTAAAATCCGCGTTATTATCGGGCCGACTAGATAGTTTTATATCATAAAGCTTCGGGCCGCTTAGCGCCTGGCGTAGCCCCGTAGGTGTGTTTGTAAACGATTAATTCGCCAGGCTAGCACACCGCTATGTAGGCTTTATGTACGCAAATCAATGCAATCACTCGTAACTGTACAATACGCTCTCTGCATTATAGGTGCACCCACGTCGACGTCATCCTGACCTGCCAGAGAAATCCTCATGAAAGACTGGGAACTCAGTACTCAGAATAGCATCGGTATCGTAGCCATTTCTTTTTTGTTGTCTCTTCCAAAAATCTTGGCCGCACACACAAAACTGCAAAACTTCTCTTTTTTTTATATATATATTTATTAAGTTTATCATCATTATCTTGCGTTGTATATTACTTTCACTATCCTTATTCTTCCGTTTCTGTTTTTTTTTTTTTTTTTTTTAATTTCACTTGCGCAACTGTGCTTTTGGATTCGCCGATGAAATCGTGCCTCCATTATGTGTAAAATCAATGGTTCGGCTTTGCACAAGTCAGAATCCTATTCACGATTACATTCCGAGTCCGCGAGCACAGATCGGCGCCGTAATTAAAATCGTCTTTTATCTCTTTTATACACTGTGTTTTTCTGTCCGAGATTGAACTCTATAGTTTACCTGCTGCAAGTGCCGATTTACATTCTACTAGTCGACAAATCTACACACCTCTTTTGTTTTTAATTTGGGATTAAGGTACTTTTTTGTGAAAGGTGGTGGTTAATTCAGTAGAACGCTTACATAGATTATCTGAAACATCAAGTTTTACGTAGCATGCTTATATAAACTGTGAGCGAAATGCTCTTATAGATATGTTGTGATTAATGAGTTTGAGCGATACAACCGTTTCGCGATAAAAGCGCGCGGCGGTGTAGCGCGTGAATTTTCAAACAATGCGGCGCTTTACGTCTACGTTTAATTAAAGTTGTGTATCTCGAGAGTAAAATCGAAGCCGATCTCATGCTGGATTAAAAGGACTGAAATCGAGGCTGAAAAACAGCGATTTTCGTCGCGCGGTAATTTTCAATGCATTTTCAATTGTAATTTTAAACTAATTACAATATACATATTTCTACGAGGAAAACTCGTTCTCTTCTCGAATCGAGCCGAGCGATTTCAGAAAATTAAGACGCAATTAAGAACATAAAAAAAAAACTTCAATTTCTTCCACGGTTTTAAAGCGCTACTTTACATTCTATTTTTCCTGAAAACGATTCCCTTTTAAAAAGTTTAAACGGGGGGAGGCCCCCCCCCCCATCCCCCCCGGTAATCAGCCGATTTCGCAAGCTCGAATATTAAAAAATACTTCTGCCGCGCCGCACGCAATGCTCTCCTCGCAAAAAAAAGACTACTCGTACATATCGAGAATAAACGTCAAAAGTGTGTATCCTAAACTCTCCATAAAAAGCGGATGACCGGGCAGACAGCACTCTTCTGATTATAGTCCTACGGCGGCCCGGCGCATAAAACTCATCGTCCGCGCGCGAGGCAGTTTCACGCACGCCGCGGAGTTTCCCAACGCCGTGGCAGTCGCGCAAAAACCGACCGAAATTGCATCGTTACGAAGAGAGAGAGAGAGAGCCTAAGTCCGTGACGCAAAAGTGCGCGATGTATGTGCTCTCTCTCTCTTTCTTTGGCGGACCGGCAAGCCGAAAGGGAGGGTCGGTCGCGGGGCAGATTATTAAATTTTAATTAGAGGGGGGCCAATTCGTGTGCGGCGTCGGATTTTTAATTAAATATCCATTTCGCGCTCGATTACGCGAAACGAGTCGTTTGAGGGACAAAAGACTGAGGGCCACCGAATTTCACGGCGATGAGACGCAGCCCGACTGAGGGAAATGGAAATTCCGGGAGGAGGGCATTTTTTTTTCGTTTATTTCCGCGTTCATTTGGGGCTCTTTGTGATTATATTTTGTTAAATAGGTACAGTTGTTGTTATTTTAGTGTGGTTAGAGAATCGAACTAAAATATAGTACAATTAATGCAACAAGTGCAGTTATTTATTAGCTGAATCTCGCAGTACACATTAGTCGTACTCTTCCTACCCGAAACAGCGGAAAATCCTCAAGAAAAAGAGAAACTCCGAAATCAATGGACTCGGAAGAGGAGAAAAAAAAAGGACCGCAGCGTCCAACAATGAAAATCCCGCGTCAAATATGATTTACGAGTCGCTTGTAAAGGCGAAACTTTTACGATTACCCCGCGCGGTTTTTAAAGACAAAGCTCCTCTCGGCGCGGTGCGCGCGCGCATTTCACAACGGGCAATAAATCGACGAGAGAGGCCCGCTATCGATGGCTCCATTAAAAATGCGGAACAAAGTGACTTTGATATACAATTGGCTCTCGTAGGCGATCGGCTCGATCCGTCATTCCGCGGCGGGGCCCGAATCTCCGCGCGGGACGGCGACGAGAGAGAGAGAGAGAGAGCAAAAAGAGATCCGCGCGTAACGGTGTGTCGGGCTCGCGCGCGTGTATATATAGAGGCGCGTAAACGCGCGGATAATTTATTTCGCGCGCGAGGCATTATGCGCTGTCGCAACGTCCCTTTAACGAGCCCGGAGAGCGGACGAGGTGGTGGACGAGTCGAGAAAGAGAGGAAGGAGAGCGAGAACCGGTCGGCCTCGATGTGCTGGACCGAGTTTGCGTATGGATATATATATATATATATATACGTGTATACGCGCGGTTTGATCTACTGGCTGTCGCGCGGAGTTCGAGATTCGTTTCGAGAGCCGGGTGTTGATTATTCTTTACGGATGTAGGTGGGTTCGAATGGATCGCTCGGGGAGAGCCGGTAATATATCCGAGTAAGAATGCGGGTGTCAAAATCGTCCGCCGCGCAGTTTTTTGCGCCGCTGTATTTTTTTTCTCTCTCGCTGTACGTATACACGCAATGCGGCAATTATTTTTATACCTTCCGTAATTCCGTTCCAGTCGTCGTGAGCGATTGTAAAAAAATCTATATTGCAACCCGAATTCGTCGCTAAATAACAGTCGAAAAAAATGTCGGAAACTCCGTTATCCAGATTTTAGCCATCGCGCCTCTAAAAAAAAAAAGGAAGGCAGCAATTCCCCCGTCGAGGGAAAAAAAAACATCGCTCGGCGTGTACAATTTCCGGCACGATCGCGGCAATTCTCGCTAAAGCGCCGGGCATAACAGCACATTAGCCGCGGCGCGTAATTTCAATAACCTCCACCTCCTCCTCGAGAGAGCCTCGAGTCTCTCTCTCTCCTTGCACCGCTGCTCCAGATATCGGCGCGGGCCGGCCGCCGCGGTGGAAAAACTCGTTATTACCGGGCGCGCAATTTTTCAGAGAGCGAGAGAGAAACCGGTCGTCGTCGCGGGGCGACAATTTGATTCGGGCTCTCCCCCCGAGCCGCGGCGGCGGCAGTGGCAGCACGCGCCGCCGGCTGCTTTGCGCAATGAGCCAGTTTGCGGAGCTCGCCGAGAGAGACTTTTCTCGGGACACGGCGGCCGGGGCAAGTAATCCCGGAGTCGTCGATGCAGATAAGCGACTCGATTTACCTCGAGGGGGAGGGGGGGAACTTTCGCAACGGCCGGACCGACACACCGTTATGTGCGTCTCGCGGAGCTGCAAGGACAGCTGCTGCTGCTGCTGCTGCTCGGATTTTGGCGCCGCTGACGGAGCGCTGGCGTGGGAAATGCATTTTTCGGCCGGGTAATGAGGGATTGGTGCTGTTTTCGAACGAACGCCTAATATTGAAAGTTGCGCAAGGCATCTCGGGCAAAGCAACTTGTCGAGGAACGAAACTGTAGTTATTTGGGTTTGCTTAGTTGAAACTTAATAGTAACAATTCAAATTTACTATCTTACCATTTACTTTTGGCTTACTTGTTGAAACGCAGCCATAATTTATAATCCAATGTTTACGTCGCTTCAAAATTTCATTCGTACATTCTAGAATCGTCCGTTAAGACCGGTAGCACTTTTTCTTAATGATCGTATGCTGATTTCGCAGCCGAACGCGCGTTTTTCTTAACTAATTAGGCTTAGTGGAAAGAACGGCGCGCTTTAATAATGAGCCGAGGAGCTAAGGAAACTTTTATTTCATAACCATATAAAACGGCTTGCGCAACAGACGAAAGGATATCAAATTTTTTTTTTCCTGGTTTCACTTTTTTTTAATCAAGGAAATAAAAAAAAATGGCCGTTGAGCTCGAAATTCACGATCCTCTTTATTCGAAACGAAAATTTTCGAACGACCGCCGCCGCCGCCGGTCAATTTGCGCAAGAAGCTCATATCTTTATAAACGTCGAGTTATACCTCGGAATGCATAATTCTATTTATTTAAAACACCGAGATTTCGAGCGATTCGTGTAACGGGCCGCCGTTCGCAAGGAAACTTTTCGCGTTTTACCTGAAATAAAAGCGTTGTAACGCTTCGCTTTTATGGAATATAAACTTCAGATTCAGCGCGCGGAGCGCCGGCGTGTATAAAGTGCGAAACAATCATAACTCTCTCTCTCTCTCTCTCTCGGAAACGAACTTTTTTATATGCGCAGTTGCGCGAGCGTGAACTTCCGAAATGAAACGAGCGGCGAAAACAAAACGAATTAAGATGCGAACTTAAAAAAAAAAAAGGAAAGAACAGCGTTGCAACTGAAAGGAGCGTTGGAGAGTGACGGGGACAAAACGTGAAGGGTTTACGCGTAATAAAACCTCGATATAAAATGCATTTCAGATTTTGCTTTTTCAGCGCAACTTTTACTTTTTCTTGTGAACTTGTTGCGAGAGAGAAACGTTCGTTTATCGATCTTTAATCCTTTTAGACAAAAAACTAAACGGGAAGAGTATAACATTCGAATTAGCGATATTTTTCAAGGCTTTACCTCGCATCCTAAGCGAATTATCAACTTATCAGCAGCAAAAAAGAAAGCCCACAAAATTCACTCTATATCCTTGTAGAAAAATCTGAAAATTCAGAAAACTCAGGTACACAGAGAGAGGGAGAGGACTAAAAATATCGAAAGCAGCTTCCAATAAGATCCCCGGCGGGGTCCTGCCTATCGCTTCTCGGCGACGCAAAAGAAGAAGAAGAAGAAGCCGCGCGCGTCGCAGTCGCGTCCCCGGGGGAGACATAGGCGGCGGCAGTTTCCTTTGTAAGAGAGCGCGAATTCCTCTTTGCCGGGACGCTCCTCGGCTTTTATATATACACGTATATACCTGCCTCGTAGCGGCGCCGCCTCCGCTGCTGCTGCTGCTGCTGCTTTATTTTCCTCCTCGCGAAATCTCGATGATGCGACGTACGTCAGACAGGTATAAAGGCGTTTTTGTAGCGCTTTCGGTTTTTCGAGATGGCACGCCTGAGTTATTGCCCCTTTTTTTGCGAGTTTCGTTGTTTAGTTTATTAATTCAGCGGGAGTTTTCGATAAAGGCGTTGATGGATGGTTGGAAAAGTATTGTGAAGGGTTAGGGAGACGCTGAAATTGGCGGTATCTATTTTATTTTTTATTGATAAAACAACGTATGATAATAAAAAAGCATATATTTCTGGTTCAGTAACACAAAGAGTTGCATTTCAAATCCAACTTCAACGTATATTTTAAAATCTGCTTTTCAAGAGATTTCACTCAAGACAAAATATTGAAATAGAGGGTTTGATATAATAGTATACAAAACATCAATGACAAACAACATATTTCGTAACATTGATAGATTCGCACATAAAACGCACCGAAGAACGAACGTCGCAAAAGTAAAACAGTTTTCCCCACTCAAACTCTCAACAAAAAAAAAGAAAGGGCCCACCTAATAACCCCGGCTCCCGCATAATACGTCGGCGTAGCGAAAACACAGTGTGTGTCGGCTCGGCTCGGGGGATTTTTCCGCTCCGCCGAGCATTTCCTCCGCGTGACGCCTCCGAATTGAAGGAGGCGTCGGCAGCCGCGGGGAGAAAAGAGCCTCGCCGCGCGTATATACATCCGTTCACGGCCTCTTGAGCAGCCCGACTGCGAAGACGGGTTTTTCACGAGTGGCGCGCGCGAGCCCCGATTAGCGATACATCCGACAATGCCAATGGGAGAGGGGGGGAGCTTAGCTCGCCCCATGTAAATGGATGATACTCTTTCCGCCTCTCGGATATACGTAATCCCGCCTCGTCGCTTTGTCGCTCCCAAGCAGATGGGCTCGTCGAGATCGGAGCCTCGTCAATGGGGGCACGCGATTTTGCGAATATAACCGATGCTTTGTGTCGGCCGACGCGCCGCTACTCTTTCAGATCGGTTTTTAATTAGGAAAACCGGGCTGAGAGTGGCTTTTGTGCGAGCGGGGAGTTAAATCAAGCGGTATAAACTCGGGGTGAGGGTAAATTAGATTGTACGCATTGTGCTGCGAAAGGGGGTAAATCAGATTTGACAAAGCTGCATTCGGCTTAATTTTTTAATAAAATATTGTGTCACATTTACCACAAGTATATTAAATTTTAGAATATACAGTATTACTAAAATTCCACTAATTTTTACTAGCTCACTTTTCTTCCCGTAGATCAAACAAAACAAGCATACAAAAGAGATCCAAAGTCGAGAGGCTCCTCGATCGGCGCCGTCGCCATAAATCCCTCGGCGCTTCTTAGAAAAATCAAGAGCCATCGGTGGATCGACGCGTGCCAGCGTCGCTCCCCGAGAGCTCGCTCGAAAAATGCTCCCAGCTCCTCTCGGCTCTCGAAGAATTCCCCGCGCGCTTTTGCAAAATATCTCCGCGTGGATATATCGAGAGAGAGAGAGAGAGAGAAACCCGCGGGGGGAATGAAGCCGCGGCGGAGAAAGTCTCGGCGTTTAATGTGGGTAATCGTGTCACACACGAGAACGCCGCGGCGCGCGGCGCAGGATTGAAGATGACCCTAATGAATCGGCCGACCGAAGGGAAAACGCAGCATCGCCAGGCATTTCCGTGAGAAAAGAAATTCGCCTTACATACCGATGCGCGAAATTTTTCGTCAATTAAAATCGCTGGAGCCGCCGCCGCCAGTTTTTCCGGGGAACGACGCGCTTTTAATTGACGACCCTTTCTGGGGATACGTAGGCAACAATTGCATCTTGATAAAGTCGGCATCGCTGCTTGGCCGGCTTGGGTTTTTGGGAGAATCGTGCGAGAATATGTATTCAGCTGTCGAATTTTGTGGAGGATTCTAAGTAATCTGGAAATCTAACCTTTGCTCCCTCGAGTACTTGCACAAAGCAGCCGACCTAACGAGATTTTAATTGATAACATACACATTCAAAGCATTCATAAATCATCCCGTAGAATCTCCCAATAAACTTCACGCGCCCTTACATAACCCGAAAGCGTCGGATACAAAAGAGCTGCCTCCGAAAAATTCCCAGAATCGCTCCGAAAGCCGATCGTTCTCACGGTCAACTATACTCATCCGATCGGATGATTTCGCAATGTCCGATACCCTTCGGGGGCCCTCGTCTCTCTCTCTGCCCGCAGGCCTGATGGCCGCGATCCTCAGTGTCACCCACATATCATCCGGTTTTTGCGCCGATTTCCCGGACCGCGCATTTCCGGCCGCCTCGGGAATGTATCCTTCAGGACTATTACTCGGAGAGCCGCGCGTATCGACTGTCGCATGAGTAAGTCGCGGGGCTGACTAAGCGGCCGAGGAATGCGGCTGATTATTTTGTATCTCTCCGAGTCTGATGGACCGCCGAGCGGGCCGCTCATTGTCACTGCGCGAGTATTTTCATTCGCGAGAGAGATTTATTATCGGCCGCGGCGGCGGAGTTGTGTATATATGTGCGCAGGAGAGTTTGTTTTGCCTTCCTTTTTTTTGCGCGCGCATTGGCCTGTTGTTAGGTAAGGATATAGACGTGTCGACGCGGTTTGTTCTAGGCTTGAAAACCTGTGTAGATGGAGGTTGAAGAATGTTAGGAATGGAGACACGCTCGATGATTCATTTTTACATGCGTTTATGCAAATTGCGCAGGCTATTAGCTATCGCCCGATAAAAACGTAATTACTCTTGTAAATACGGAGGGGAAAAAAGCTGGCGATACTTACGAGCTTGATTGTGATAAGATTGTCCAATAATTGTGAAAATTTATTCCTTTAAATACTAATTTCGCCTTTTATCAGAATGCCGAGAATCAAATTGTGCTAAAAGTGGTTTCAAAACAGTTCAAAACAACTTCATTTTTTATTACCTGCATCATCTTCATTATTTCAACAAAAAAATTACGTAAAGTTTCTAACACCGTAAAGCGGTAAACACATTTGTTTATTGAAAAGCATCGAAACCCGTTCTCGTTACCGACACAACATACTGACGTCATCGGGAGCGAAGCGAGGAAAAAGCGCCAGAGATCTCAAAGGTAATTCCGCCATTAAAATAATAAGTTCCCAAGTGCTTCCCCGGTCGAGCGCAAAAACCAGGCGCAACTGTAAAAGCCGAAGGTGCAGAGGCTTATCCTCGTTAGAGCGCTACCAGCCTCGAGAAAACGCTCCCCGCGCCGTATCGCCCGGCTCTCGGCGGGGGCATAAAGCATTTTATAGCCGGCAGCGGTAGCCGGCCTAGCTCGTAGCTGTGTGCTCCTCGAGATTCCTCGGCGCGGGCAAAAAGCTACGGAAAAATAGAAATAATCAAGCGGCTCGCGATCGCAATTGCGATCCTTCTCTCGGCAGCGGGGCACACAGGGAGACACGATGACCCGGGAAATTGAAGACAGGGGCGGCGAAAGTGCGAACGAGCGAAAGGAGATCCAGACCGGGGGGGTGTCATCATCCGGAGGCAATCGGTAGCCGATATATTATCGGGTCGACGAACGCTGCGGGGAAAAGGTGGGAAGCGAGGGAGAGAGAGAGAACGTCTCGCTCGGCGGAGTCACCACCTGCCTTCGGAGATGAACTTAATGAAGCGTGTGCCGTTCTCGAATTACCATAATGGTTTTAAATCGGCCCTCGGCGAGGCTCTCGCGGGAGAAGCTATTGCTCCGGACGGGGTTACGGAGAGAGGTGCCTGCGAAAACGGAGCCCCGGCTTAGGAGGGATCGGCTTTCGTGGAAGGACGTGTGGAGGCTGTTGCCATGACCTACCGGAGCGATGTAATGACGGGTCGTTGAAGGGAGTATTACGGGAGGCTGGTTTTACGTGCTTTGTGCTTCTGGAGTTGAAATACATATTTTGTTCTGTGGTATTGTTGTCTATTTGGAGAGAAAACGTATTCGATAATTCAGTAGCGGAAACTCTGGCTAGCTGATAAGTTTTAGGAAGAAGAAGAATATGATTACAAGAGAAAGTCGGAGAAAAAACTGAGCGTTATAATGCGATGGTCATTATTTTCCAATTAAAACATTTTTACTGGTTAACTACATGCCATCGTTAGCAACTGTGAGGTAACTTAATGATTCTTATACACATCGTGACTAACCTCTCCGACATCCCCATAAAATCTAATAACAAAAAGCTAAATAAATAAAAGCTGAAATTTAACAATGGCAATCGAAACGATAATTTATTTATTAAAAACTCTTGAACGTCATTTCCACCATTTAAACTTGAAATATTATCTGACGAGGCGTAAAATACACGTGATCGCATTGCTGCATTACGCCAAATATCATAACCCATACTTTCATCCACTTCAAGTCACTAAAAACACTAAACCCCAAGCGATTACGCAGTAACATAATAACGCAATTATTTATCCGATAAAATCCCCTCTCTCTCTCGCGAAAGGCTAAAACGCTCATAAGCCTCGGAAGTAGCAACAAAGCAAAATACACCCGGAGGGAGAGAGAGGGAAGAGGGCTCTCTCTCGGATAAGGCGCGCGCAAACATCACAATCTTGATAGCGCGAAAGAGGTACACGTCCAAGCGGATTACGCTTAGCCGTGGAAGTGGATATTATAGGCTCTCCTCTCGGCGTACAGCGCCGCGCTGCCGTGCGGGCGCCCTGTGTGCGCAAGACTCTCCTCTCTCCTCTCTCTCCCCGCTGTACCGAGAGCACTGCAGCGCGCGCGGATGGTCCGAGAGAGAGAGAGAGAGAGCGAGAGAGAGCTTTCGAGCGCGCAATCCGCACGATCGCGAGAATTTGCATATACACGCGGCGGCCGTTTTGCTTAATTCCCCCGTTTCTCCGTGGAGCGTCTGCTGTGGCCCGCGCGCGCTGCCTTCGCGCCGAGTATTATTGTTATTATTCCCTCTCGATATGTTGATATTGCGAGAATCGTCCCGTTTGCTTGCCGTTCGCCGATGGGACGTGGAAGAACTGTTGGCGAGTTATTAAATGAGTGCTGCTGCTGTTGAGCAATATCCAACTACCTGCAGGTTCGTTTATTTTGCTGAATATTGATAGTGCTGTCATCCTTGAATTTAGTGGTATCTTTAAATGACGCAATTTTTGGAGAGGCACGAATAGTTTCTGGACCAAATTGTTTTTAACGAGATTAAGCAGGGAGGACTAGGTTTGTCCCAAATTGACAAGATGGAAGCCGACCGAATTAGTCTGGTCTAAAAATTAACGGACAGATCAGTGTATCAATACTTGATAAGAAAAAGAATAGCCAGCCAGCAAACAGATGCAAATTAAAGACAGCAGAAGACAGGATCGTGTGGAGGATTAATAAATTTTTCATCGGATCACCGGTAGCATCTCATGAATTCCGTTTCCCCGAGTTCTCCATCTTTAATCCCGGGGCCTCTCCTCATAAATGATTCGACGAGGCTGCGGTGCCTCGTATAAGCGTCAATTAGCTCTAATCAAAGTTCACAAATTACTCGGAAATCACTTGAAATTCAGCCCCGTTATAAATTGGCAAATAGAGCCAAAGCTCGCTTTCCCCTCTCTCGCCTCCTTCGGCCTCGCGCCGGTATATACGTAAGGGTCGGATTGACGCTCGCCACCGCAATATCTCGCGAGTTTCGTCGGGGCGCAGCGCGCATCTGCATAATCGTACGTAAATTGCAGGAGACAAGGAGGCGCGCGCGCCCCCGCCGCCAATATATATCGCGCGAGAGAGAGCGCGACGCTGCAGATATCGTCTGTCTGGCAGCTGTACCGAGGAGTCTACTTGCTTGCGTATAGGACGAGCGGAACCGGGCGAGGGAGGGGGGGGGGCTTCATTCGGTTAGGCGAAATGCGTGTCTGTCCGACGTCTGGATCACGCGCGTCTAATGTTGCTTATTGCCGCCGCCGCACATGTCGGGCCTTTGCCAACTGTGTATCTCCTGACTTACGGCCGTATTATGCAATTTCGGGAGAAGCGAACTTTCTCGGAAGATCTGACTGACGTTGTAATTGCTCCTGCGGCTGAAATATGGTTTGCCTTTGATTGTTGCAAACAATGAAATCAAGATAAGTGTTGAAGTCTACGTAGCTTGATAGTTGGAACAATGATTACTCTTAAATAAGCTTATTGAGCCATTATTTATTTTAAATCACGGACGGTAATAGACTTCAAATCAGACGATTTTGTCTATTAATACCTTTAGTCAATTAACCCGGTAGCCTGCTAAAATTAAGTTAAACCTAAATTTATTTCTTGAATAAGAAATTCAGTTGAAAAACTATCCGATGAACTAGAATCTATACCAAATCGAATATTCATCAGACTCATTAAATTATCAGTAGAAAATCCCGGCGTGACGAGATCAGCCAATTAGCCGCGCCGAATATTTGACAAGCGCAGTGGAACAATAACGCGAAATCAGAAAGTTTAGCCGAAGAAATCGGCTCTCACTCCCCCCGCCGCCGGAGCCTTTCACGAATAATCGGCCTCTTCCCCGATTAAATACCAGAAATTCTGCGGCAGCATGCACAAACGCGCTAACGAGTTACCGGCCTCCGGGCTAATTAACCGGCGATCGGCTCTCTTCTGGCCGCGGATAAGCCGGAGGAGGAGGTGGAAGATGAATGCTGACCGCTCTCCTCTCTCCCCGTCGGTGTGCGACGGTCTAAAAGACGAAAAGAAACTGTTTTCCGCGCGCGGTATTCTGCACGTCAACGGGTAATAAATTGTCGAGGGCTCTCGCGGCGGATCATTGGGAGCTGCAACGATGCATTACATTCCGCGTGGGTTGAAGTTCTTGTTCATTGTTGGCCTGGCCTTTGATCTCCTGTGAGGGGGTATAACCCGGTGGTTTATAAATCATTACTTTTTTGATGGACTTGTTAGCTGGCGATTAAATTGATGGTGGTTTATGCTGATAGCACGAATCTTGGAGATCTGGGAAGATGAAATTGATTGTGAATTATTGTTCAGCGTATGGAAATTGATAACTGTTAATGTTATTTGCCCGTAGATTTATAAGGTCTTGATAATAGATATACGTATCTACGACGAACCGAACGAACTCATCGGATGAAAAAATTACATTACAATGTGGGCTGATGTAATCCAGTTCCTTTTGTGTAAATTACATACAATTCGATAATCCACTGTCCGCAAATAACTTGAATGTCTTGTCCGTAACGCGTCGAATGCCCATTTCATTATTTACCTCACAAGCGGTAACTGGTCGGAATCCCTAAGTCTGACAAATAGGCCAAAGCATCTCGCAACTTATTTCCCAGGCAAGCCCTCATTCATCCGCGTCAATTATTCGTGACCCAACTTAGCAGCGTGCAATAAAAGGCTATCCCCCCCCCCCCCCCCCTATAAAATTCCAATTCGATCGTTCGGCCCAGATAAAGACGCGTCATTCCGGTCCGGCACAATAAAGATCTCCGGCAGCGATGAAGCAGCAGCAGCAGCAGCAGCAGCAGCAGCAGTAGGAAAATACGAGGGCGCGAGCGTGATAACGACGCGACACGTGTACGGACTCCCTCACGCACACAGAGACTTGCGCACACACGTATACACGCATAGCCCATTAATCCGAGCGTGTCGCATTGATCTATCATTCATTGTCCCTCCTCTCTCGGCTGATATACGACGGCTCGCCTGATACATAATAGATCGCGCCCGCGCGACGCAAATAGCCCGCAGCGAGCGATGCAGCCAACCCCTTTGTACCTGGCCGGCTTGCCCCCCTCCCTCCCTCCCACTGTGTGCTGCACCAAGACGGCTGACGTGGATGCTCCTCCGTGAGCCGTGAGGGTGGGACGAGGCGCGCGCCCCGACGCCCCCTCCGGGCTTTAAACACTCGATTATCCCCTGGCCTTTGAGGGAGGAACGGCCGAAATGCGCGCGCTGTTGACGCCGAATAAAAGAGTGGTGGCTGGCTTATATGAGCCTGTATTCGCAGGTGGAGAGAAAACTGACCATTAGCGCGGAGGATCTGACGTTTGGGAGGCGGCCCAGTCGCGATGTGTAATCGTGTTAGGGTGTAATTAAACGGGGATTGTCGTGCCCAAACTGACGCGGTGTGTCTAAGCAAATTGGGGTCTTTAGAAGTACACGGCTGGGAGATTGTGATAGTAACAATTGTAGCTGGAGGTAATTTGCTTGATGATTTAAATAGATAAGTTTATTGTGGAACGGCGCGGTAATGCAATATATTAAACAATATCGCTACCTTTCTATCTACTCCCCGCAGACAAAATCGCCTGCTTTTCTGAATTAAATTAAATTCATCTTATAAGTTTACAATCTTAAGGTACAATATATTTAACAATATTACATTATCTAACATTTAGTAACCCCATAACGTCAAATGACCCGCTAGCAAAAATTTCATCCATTTCCAGCTAAGCCACAGAACTGGAAACAAGTTGTCGCACAAGGGGGATGTCAGCATTCTTGTCGGGGCTTGCGTTGCGTAAAACCGAGAATATATCAATAGCCCGAGCCCGAGGCCTCGGCTCTGAATGATATCGCGAACATTGTCTTGGCTCGGATTCCGAACTTTCTCCGCGGGGCTTGTATATACCTTTCCCTTTCCGCGGCGGCGGCTCTGGCACATATAATCCCAGCCGCCCCCCGCGCCGGCAGGGGAATAACGGGAAAGAAGACGGGGAACTATATACACAGTCGGCTGCCTCGCGGGCCACACCGCATCACGTACAAGCGCGCGAGGCGGCCGGAGCAAGTGCGATAATAAAAGTCCAGTAACCCAGTTTGCCGCCGCCGCCGCCGCCTCGTGTGCACGCCCTATCGCGTGCGCGATTCGCAGGCTATACTTGGCTGCTGCTGCTGCTGCTACTGCTGCCGGCAATTGTGGGATTGTGACGTTTGCTTTATCGGTGACGGCGAGAGGCTTTTGTCGACTGCCCTGATGCTTGGGGGACACTGTTTTCGCTTTGGAACTTTGCTTTCCGAGTCGTTTCGATGATTATGGATTTTGAAGGATTTTCGTTGCTTAATTCCTATCCGAAATAGACACTGGCGGGCTGCTAAAAATGAAAGTTTTATTGAATTATCGAAGGTGGAAATTCAGATCTTCCGATGAAGTTAAAAAAATTCACGAGTTATTAAAAAAAGAGAGAAATTACATTTAATCGACCTCCCAGAAATACATTTAAGGTCGTCGACCCTGCCGGTCTATTTCCCCAAGTGCGACACCGAAACACTCCGGTACAACGCAAAAAAGGCCTTCTGCAAATAATATGATTACAATAATCCTCAAGTTTCATCGAGCGTTTCCCCACTACCAGGCGCAAAATCACCAATCGCGGCTCAAGGCCTGACGTTTCCCAACGGACCTTTCGAAAAAGCCACATCGATAATTACCTTACCTCCAAACTACGGCCGCTGCGGCAAGACTCGCACTCGCGGCACATTCACCCGCCGCCGCCGCCGGTGACAATTTCCTTCCCTCTCCCCGTCGCCCGTCGGCGCCGCGGCGCACTACATTTGCGTGCGGCGCCGGTAAACACGGACATTTTCGTGGCGATCCATTGCGCAACGAGAGTCGCGGACCCGAGTTGGTACATCGGCCGCGCGGCTCTCTCGGCCCGTTGCATACATGTGCGTGCGACGACGCTGCCGCCCGTAAAATATACATAGCCGCGCAGTTGTGCAAATGCGCTTATTAGCGATATGTGCGCCGTCGATTCGTTCCCCCCGCTGCCGGTGCACCCAACTTTCTGCGCGCCTAAGTCTCTCGGGCCCCGATGGATATTTCGCTGCTCATTTGCATTTAATTTTCGCCTAATGACAACGACTCGGCGACTGTTCCTGGGGGTTTTGTAATTCGCTCGTTATCGGTGGAATAAGAATATATCGAGGGATCGGCTGGACGGTCTTGTTTTGCAATAGGCGGGGAAAAGCGAGGAATAACATTTACGAAAGGCGGGTAAAAACTCGGGCGACTGAAATGGGGAGGAAAGTTTTAAGGAATGAGGGATGACCGAATTGAAAGCACAAGCGACTAATTAATCTTATATTGTATGGTATAAGGAGAATTAGAGTAAAAGTAAACTCCAAACTTTATACGTGCTGAGATTGTCATTAACTTATGTGTTTTAGTTCAAACTATAAGAATGAATGATGGAAAAGTCAATACCGGCCTAGTACAAGAACATTTTTTCATTTGTCCATCCTCAAGTATTCATTACAAAAGTGATGTATGAATATTTTATTTTACAGTTCTAATATGTACAAACGCATGTAATATTTATAACTGAACTTTCTACACCTGTCTGCATTTTGAATGAAACTTTTAATGATCGTCAGTATAAAGCACTAGATTTTATAGTGCTATCTTCGTGTGCCCTCAAAATTTATATCTGTTTTATATAGAGAAAGAGAAATTCTGCGAGTATAAATAACAAAATGCAACATTTTTTATGAGGATCAAACAGAATGCACAAGCTAATATTCCAATTATTAATCAATAATAAATTAATTGGGAATATTTTACATAAAAAAAGAAAAGAAAATAAAGTCGTTAAATCATCGGTCAATCGGTCATCGACGACAAAATCATCCCTGATTAAATAATCAAGAATGCATAAAAGCTAAAGCGACACTTCATTAAAAGCTCGGTGCGGAGAGAGAGAGAGAGAGGGAGCGGCAGTAAAAAGCGAAGAAGAGCGCATAAATATTTCAGCGATTGCGGGGCAATACGTATAAAGGCGCGTAAAATTTCGTTATTTCGAATTCCAATATCCGCCGGGAGGAAGGGGGGGCAATAAAAGATGAAGAGAAATTCAGTTTTACTGCGATTTCCCGGGGATTTATAGCGGTTCGCTCGCGAAAAATGAAGCGAATAGCCCATTGAGCGGCGCTGCTGCCGCCGCCGCTGCTGTTGCCGCTCGGCGAGCCAACGGAAGGGCTGTTATTACACGCCCGGAGTCGTCCATCGAGTTCGCCGACTCGACCTGTTGATTGTCCGCATGACAAATACACGTATATATATATACGTGGGTGGGGAAAAAACCTGCTTCTCTCTCGGGCTTTATGTACGTTAGCCCGATATAAAATCGCGGTTACTTATACTCCATTTTCCGCTTATTTGCTCGCTCGACTGTTTATTGGAATTTATTCTTAGTTTTATTTTACGAGCGTGTATTGTTAAATCGCCCGGCTTTTTTACTGAATGGCGGAATATCTTTTTCAACTTTGTGCACGGAAATAAAAAAGGGATTGTTTTTTTTTTTATCGAAAACTAACAAATGCGTTTGGTGGACATAAACTAGCTAGTTTAACTGTCTATCATGGAATATCTTTTGGTCATTTGTAAAATGGTCGAAAATTGATTAAAAACTTTTAAATGCTGCCTTTTACAAAAAACATTAACTTTACAATAAACTGTATTTTTGGAGTCTATTCAACATTAAATAAATAAATTCAAAGGACTTGTTTGTGTAACCAATAATGTATTGTAATATTCTTTGTAGTTTAAGTAATAACAATTTACCAGTATTTAATTTTGACTCGGAAACTTTTTACGTCTGATTTCCGCAAATAATTATTATTACAATATTAATAATACGAAGTTGAACATGACTTCGACTTCAATAATTAATCATTATTCATCTCATATTCTACGTCACAACGTGTTAACTTTAGATACAAACTTTAAAACACAGCGTGCCAATCATATTTCCATATAAATTTTCTCAAATATCACTATTACCAACAAACCAACATCGCTATTCAATCAAGCAGCCGCAGCGCACGGCGAAAAGATTTATGAAAAGCGCCCGACTCCGCAAAAAAGTGTGTTCGTACCCGGCAACGTAGCTGAAACAATGATCGCAGCGACACGAAGGCAGCAGCCTGCAGTAAATCAAATCCGGCTCCAAAGAAATAACGACGACGCCGCGGCGATGCTGCCCGCAGAGAGAGAGGGAGCATTAAATGAATTTAAAGTGGCCCCTTAAGTAGGCACTTGATGGCTGTGTTAACGGCAAAGACGAGGAGGTGCCGCCGATGAGGAGGGGAGGGGAGGGACACGATGGATTGTTACACCAGGCTGTAAATCGCGCGTGTATTATAAGGCATAAAGCTGCCGCGTTCGTGGCATATCGCGGCGGCCAATTAACGAAGAATCGGGGTCGCGAGCGTCGGTCTACGGCGAGGCTGGAAAAACTTTGCCGGCAAATGAGGGACTTGAATTTATACCTGCTAAAATGTGGACCTGCTTTAGCGGGAAATGGGATTAGAACAAGTTTTTTACAGTTATTTTACTTTTTGACCCAAAGATATACACACATAAGTGTTTACATATAATAATATTATAGTGTTACGTTTAACGTAAAGCATAAATAATACAGAAAAAAGTGTTAATTTATGCATTTGCGCTCGACATGAATCTATAGTAAAGCAATCATCCCTAATATAATTTATTATCATAGTAAAAATGAAATAAGCCTTGTTCTAATGAATTACTTATCACGCTTTTGTATTATGTACAAAAAGAAATATGATATATTTTATACTTGATGTCCAAATAACAATAATAATAGAACATTTTTACTTTTTCGCACAATAAGCACTCGTTCATCCTTTAATAAATAGATCCTCAAAAAAAATTCCATGCATTAGTCCCAAAATTTACATACCCGAATGCGGACAAGTATAACGTTAAACTTACATGAATTTCCCACGTGTCCAATGTAAGTACACGATCCCCTCGGTACGATAGATCAACACCCCATAAATGTCGAATTGGGATGTTAACGATGACGAAGTGTAATGTTATACATAAAGCAGAGTCTTTCCCCCATTGTGTACACATTCGCGAAAATCGTATATCCTGTACGGTAAATCTCCCGGTGAAATTTCAACGATAATAAAACCCAGAATTATGAAGATTATTATGCCCTCGGAGCACATGTTCCTGCCGCCGCTTTTTTCTCCCGCCTCGAAATAATGAATCAGGAAATTGAAAAAACTACGTTTCATAGGCGCTAAACGTCAAATCCACTAACAATGCCCTCCGCTCGCGACTATCCATTACCGTCTCGCCCAGATAACATTATTCGCGCGCATGATTAATCTCCCTCCTCGCACTTAATTATTTACGTAAATCATTGCCCGATACATTCGTCTGAGAAAATTCTATTTTCGAACGCCGCGCGCGCACCTCCTCTCGTTAATTGCAGGAAACATCCGAGCGCGTTCGCTTTCGCGCACAGTCCGCTAAATCCAAGGCGTAATTGGCCTCCCGGCGTATTATTACGAGGCGAAGGATTTATTTGCCTTTGTGCATTAAATCCGTCTCTTAAAAAGCACCGCTCGATGCGAGGATTTACAAAGGATGAAGCCCAGCTCTCTCTCTCGTCTTCATCTCTCCTCCGTACGCCCTTATCCGAAACATTCTCTTTCTCCAGTCCTTTGTATACGAAGGAGTGTAATATGCGTGCGCGCGGTTTTCGCGAATAAAATTTTTTCCAGATTCTCCGCGCCGACTCGCGCGACTTTCACCCGCGGTGTGTGCGTGCGCGCGCACCGTGGCGTTTCGAAAGACGCCCGATAGATAAGAGAGCCGTTTTCTCGCCTGGCAGCCCGGCGACTTATAATGGATACTTGCCTCCGCGCGGTCTATATCGCGCAATTATTTATCGGTAATTTATATGCTCCCGAGCGCGGAGCGGTGAGTTTTTTTTGCTAGAGTTACTCGGGCCGCGGATATTCTTGCGCTTTTGGATTTATTGCGGACACTGCGAATTTGTGGATTGAGCGGAGATCGGGGAAAATGGTTTGACAATGTGTCCGGTCTGTCGATCGATGAGGATAATGTTTCTTTCGGAGATTATAAATTTATGTGTTAATAGTACGTTTTTCGTGTAAAAACAATTTTATTATATACTGATAAATGTTCAATTATTAAAGGCTTATTTTACGACTTTAAGTAACCTGAAAACCTGTGTAAGATGTCACCAAATAAATTTTCTAAATTTAATTGCGTTCGTTGACGGTCTAGTCACATAATGTAGATATTGAATTTTTCTTTTTGTCGTGCGTGTTTGCGGTTTAGTTCTGCAGTTCTCTTGAACCATCCAATATGACATGAAAGAAGAGGATATAATTTGTATGCTATAAATAGCGCATTTTAGTATTAGAAAAGTAAATGGTAATTATTGGCCAGCGGTAAAACATTTCTCAACCTTTTTTTCTCCAAATTAATATTCCTTCCTAACCATTATCACAGATAAAAAAAAAGCTATCGTTTATAAATAGCACTCGAACATCGCATCGGAACGAAAGAGCACAGCGTCGCAGCGAAAAAGGGCTCGGTCGTTGCGCGCTTGGAGGGCGACACAAAAAGCAAGCGAGCATCAAATGAAAAAAGGGGTGAAGCGAGGCGAGCGGGCTGTGTGATTTATCAAGTCATCAAACCTCTGCACACAGTCCTTTGTTCGGCCTCGTGACAAGATCAAACCGAAAATTCAGTCACGACTGCACATGCGCTTCTGCCCCCTCCCCCCTCCCCCTCTCTCTCTCTTTCAACCCACGCGATGATACCCCCGCGCCACCCGGTATACGATCCATTGTCTCGCAATACAATCAGTCGCCTCGGCGTTTCGCAATTCCGAAGACACACGCGCGCGCAAGCAAGCAAGCAGCTTTGTTCTCCCTTCGCGCTTTCACGACCGACGCGCCGGGATTCCCGCGAAGATTGCGAACTTCATATCTCTCTTGCTCCCGGGGAGAGAGAGATAGAGAGAGAGAGAGGGGGGAGAGGAGCCGAGTAATTAAATAACGCGCGGATGCCGAGCCGATGAAGTCGAGGAAAGTCGCCGGATAATGAAGTCCAGGCCGATTAAATGCTGCGACGATTGGAAACGGAGGGTCGCGACTCCGACTTAACTATAGTGAACTTGGCCGCAAGTCGCGGGGCTCAACTAAGTTTCGATTCTAGTTCTAGGAGAGAACTCAATTATTCTACCGGGAGGGTAATTTTCGGGGCGTCGCCACCTGGCGGTCGACCTCGAACCTCTTCTCTTTAAACAAATAAAAATCTACCGTCGCTTTCGCAAAACTATCTTTCTCGACTCTTCTACGATTCTCTCTCCACAGACTCGGATTTCGCAAGTCGCCTCCCCGCGGGCGTCAAAGTGCACCTGCGGCGCACCGCGCGCTCGCTTGCTTTTTTTTCTCTCCGACAAACCTCGCGCTGCCCCTTTCTTCTCCGCGGCGCGGAGCGCAGATATCCGCTTACCGGGCGATTACGCGAGTCGTCCGGGCTCGTTTTATCGGTGCAGCGGCGCACTCGGCCGCGTGAATGATTATCGGACGTGAATCACGCAACTCCTGGGCGTTATTGCCATAACTCGCGGGGGGATCGATTTCCTCGGCTTTCTCTCGCTCTCTGCCGTTACTGGCTGCACGCGCCGACGCGCGGCGGGCCTCTACCGGGCTTTTTCGCCCGCGGAGTCTTGGCTAATTTATCGAGCTGCCGCGGAGTTTTCAACTTTATTAGCTTGCAGCTTTTGGAAAGTGGGTTTTGAGATTCGGGCTGCGGACTATTTGATGGTGGAAAGATAAAGTGGGACGGTATTACTCTTTGCGATTATAAAGGGATTTTTCGATATTGTAGTTTTGGGTGAAGTTATTTTCGCTCGTTTTTAAAAGACTTTCTTTTTACTGATTTACAATAATCAGTTGCGTTTATTCGAGAAAGAACCTTTTCCAAATCGCTGAAATACAATTCCCTGAAAAGAAATTTCAGTTGTGGGTCAAATTCGAACGAATGAATAAGCGCGACACTGTCATTTCAGAATGTTATTTGCTTCTCGAGTTTTATGGCAAGGGCAACAATGTTGCATAGAATACCCGGTGATTTTCTGTGCTTTATGTGCGAAAACCAGTATAACAATGTAACTTTGACAACCCGGCATATAATTTATGCCCAATCAATCTTTTTTATCGACAGCCGTTTCCCAACGTTCATTGTCTAAAAGAAAATTCCAGTCGTATATCACGACGCCTCGATCTTACAAATCCGTCTCCGCCGAGCAAACAAGTCCACAGCGTATCCGACTGGGTAATCGGCGAATAAATTCTCATCCGACCAAAAGCGAGCCGGAAGCTCCTCTAATTAGTAAAAATTCAATCGGCTGCGGCGACAAAAAATGCCCACCCGAGAGAGAGAGAGAGAGAGACAATAAAAGGCTCGCTTGCACAATTACCCACGAAATTAGGCCATTCTCAAGCCTTACGCGCGCATAAGTAAGTCGCATTGATTATGCGCACGAATTGTTCGGCGCAATTATCGGCCATTAATTCCCTCTCTCTCTCTCCTTTCCTTTCCTCGTCCGGCGCTTCCGCTCTCACACTCCGCAGAGAGTCGCAGTGCGCGCCCGCGTAATGTGTCAGTGCACCGCTCTCCTCTCACGCCCCGACAATGGCAATTACGCTCGCGCAAATAAACATTATGAAAGTATAATAAACGATAAGCGCGTCGCGTCCTGAAATACGGGGGGATGAGTCAGCGCTTCTTCGAAGGAGAGAAGAAAACCGATCGAACGCGATTCCGACTATTTGGGAATTTTTTTCAATTGCGATATGTCCCCCCGCCCCCCTCCACGCCGACACTTGAGATTGTTTACGGCGCTGATTTTTATCGCACTTCCGCGGATCGCCGCGGCTTTTCGAGTGCAGATGTGCGGGAGCGATTGTTATCGACGGGCCCGATCGTGACGCTTCGCTTCGAGAGAGCGATTGTTCGCTGACAATAATCGCGTAAATCGGCTTATTGGCTGGCTTATTTAATGCTTTCGTACGACTGGAGGCGTTTCTACTTAGAGAGGCGTAACGTCGTTATTGAGGGTATTAATAAATTTGCTATTTCTACATGAGCGTCTTGTAAAGCCGATAACGTAATTACCGGTTAAACTGAAAATATTTTAATGCTCGGTAAAAAAGATACGATTTATTTTAAAGGATTATTAAAACATTATAGAATTGTACAGTTATTAAAACATATTTTATTTGCAGTAAGCAATATTTTATTCTTCTTTTACGTAAATTAATTTGAATTTTTTAAGAAATTTCATAGATTTTTTTTTAAATGTGGCAATATTTACATAATATATTTAATGCATTTAATATTTAACTTGTCAAGAAATAGTTTTCCAAGAAAAATAATTTACATTTTCAAAATTCGCCAAGATTTTGGGACGAAACCAAATTTTCAGATTCGTTGAAACATTCATTGAGAGTTCGTGAAGTTCAAAAATAAAACTGAACTAAGAACCGCTTTGAGGTGATTAAGAGGATAAATAAAATACGCTTAAATTTACTCAGCTGCGTTGAATAATGCAAAATATCTGCCGTGAAAACGTATAAAAAATACGGCTTCAAAATTGAATTATATTTTTACCGTAACTCCCGACATTTTGGAAAATATCCAAAAGCTGATTTATCAGAGTGATTGAATCTCTTATTTATTGGCGTAACTGCGATATTTTCGGCTGCTTTGACTCGAGAAGTCGCGATTTCCTTCAAATCTCAATGAAACGCTTCGGTCCAAAAATACGCCGAACATTTCGCAAAGTCAAAAACCGTCAATGACCATTCCGCGATAAATGATAAATAAACACAATACTCGTTCGCACCTGAGCATCGCCTCGAAACGGTACCCGAATCGCGCGGCTGCAGCCGAAAAACGTCCAATTACATCACCTCTCGGAAATAAAGCAAAACAAAAAACCTCGTGTGTCAGTAACCCCTGCCTGCTGCTCACCGCGGGCGTCGAAAACTTGGCGTCCGTCCGCTTAGCCGCGGCGGCGGCTCCTCGGAAAATGATTTATTTCGCCGAGTCGCGAGTCACGTAAGTGGCTTTCCGAGTCGCGCATTAAAGGCAAGGCACAATGGGCAAAGCTCTCGGTGTGTGTGGCTCTCGGTGTGTGTGTATTTACGATGACGTCGCGAGAAAGAGAAGCTGGACGAGGACGACTTTCGATTAATGCCGCCGACGAGGGCAGAAATATGAAATTATCGGACGAACAAAAGGGGAGAAGCGCGGCCGATGTGTTTACGATGCCTAGTCGGAATCGGCATGAAAGCGGCTTTTTCTTAGATTGCTGCTAGGCGTTTTTTTTTATAGAAGGCTCCGGGAGTTTTAAGAATTCTCGCTACTCGCTGAATAGGCTCGAGTGCTTTGGGGCTATTGTGAAATGCTGAATTTATTGGAATTGCCAACAACGATTTAAAAGACGAACAATGTCAATTTTGTAAGCGTATCACAGGTATAATATGTCAAGTCTGTCTAAGGAAACAGATAAGAATAGCTTCTGCTTAATCCGCTTAATCAAGGTTGTTGTTATATTTATAAAAAAATGAATGTTAAGTCTCAGTGTACTTTAGCGCTAAAAAAATAACGTTTATTTAAACAATTTTAATGAATTATTATTCTGGCCTAAAAATATTTTTACAAATACACATCAAATGCTACTATGGAATTGTCAGATTGTTCAAGTCTCAAAATTTGTTATATAATCAAACTTTTTACCGCATTCCAAGCCCAATCCCAAAAAAAAGCAGCCTACAAACCATCTAGCTGTAATAGCAACCCGAGCGAACCCCTTTGCACAATACATCTCTCTCCAATAACATTATTCAGAACAGCGCGAATTAATAGCACGACACTCGGTAATAAAGATCGAGCGAAGGCCCCCCCTCGAAAAAAAAAAAGAAGAAAAAAAAATATCCTCGCTCACAATGAGTAATAAGTAAGCGCTGCCACGCAGTTGTGTGTATCTCGCGCCGGTCAAATAGTAGTCCCGGCAGCACCGACTTAGATAATAACGCCAGCGAGGAGAAAGCTCTCCCGAGCGGCGCGCGGGGCATTATCGAGAAACCCGAACAATGTTGACACGCCCCGCGCGCCCATGAATGAAACTGCCGGCGGAATTTGCGTATCGCGAATCGATATATACGCCGGGGCTGCCTCGCGCGCTTTGTCTCTCTGTAATTATTGTTTTTCTTTTTCTCTCTCTCTCTCTCTCCTCCGTAAGCCGAGACACGCGCACACGTGATCCTTATCGCTCCCGCCACCGACGCGCTGTGCTTATTGATTTTCCGAGGCCTTCCTTCTTTTTTTTTGATCTACTTGTTGCTGCGGGACGTAATTTTGCTGTTTGTTTATGATTACCGGGGGAAGAGGTGAGATTTATCAGCGGCGATAAGGAAACTGCCCCGGTGGTGATCGAGGTTTTTATTTCTTAATGGCTCGGTGAAGTGCGAAAGTTAAATGCGCTTTAACGGCGTGTTACGACTCGTTTTAGGACTTGGGAACTTTGAGAAAATATTAATTAGTTTTTGAGAACTGCTTGAGGATATATCTTGTTCATAATTAAAGGTGTAAGTTTGAAAATGAAGTCGTGGTGAATGTTTTATTTATTGCTGTTTCGGTATCAAATCATTTCAAACTTAAACCCGATATTTGCTTTGTATAAATTTCACGGATGAATAAAAACTTATGTATATATAAATTGCCAAGGATTTTTTATTTTCAATATCAGGCTTAACGATCGGCTGTGAAAAATAAGAAATGTTGACAAATTTAATTTTAATTCATAATTTTAATTCTTTAAAAATACTTTGTAATGCAATGTGTACTTAAAATTGCTTTTTTCTTTCTGTTACAGGTGAGTTTCCATTATTCTGGTCTTACTAAGCGTTTTGTAATATACGTAAGTTAAATTATATTTAATGATTCGAGGTAAATAATACTTTTGGTTAGATATTAAATAAATAAAATAAAAAGATTTTACAGGCAATACAAGCAAACAAATTTGACAATGTATCATTATATATATATATATTTTTTTTTTTTTTTTTTATAATAGCCTTTCAAGTCTCATATCTCATTATCATTATATTTTTATCTCTCGAAAATAGAAAGGAAATATTATATAACATATTTACCAATCCATTGGAAACAATTTGAAATATAACACATAATCAAAGATTTTAAAACTAAACCAAATATAAACCAAATATTTAATCAGAATCAGTATTTTGTCCAAGAGTTATTGCTTGAATCATCAGTAGGTGGCAGTAACTCCTTCTCCAGACAGAATAAGGGAACAAAATTTTCAAAATTACGATATTATAAGTGACAACTTATGTACTCTAAATCATTTTCAACACTTTTTACTTCTAAAACGTTGAACGAAAAACTTTGCGCAAAATTAAGTATTAATTAAGGCAGAAAGTGACTTGTGTTTAAAATTTAATTCACATCCGTTAAATTTGAGCTACAACTTAGTACTTTTAACGCGGCAATTTTCCACTCTCAAACCTGTTTAAAACCTTAGATATAATAGCGCCCAAAAACTAGAAAAGATTTAATCAAGCTAACGGTAGCCTGAGCGTCGAAACGGTGTGTACTCGACGATTATCAAGGCGGAAAATTTATTGAACTGCCCGATTCGGCGGCGTCGCGATAAGAAATGATAATTTAGCGTACCGTCGGCTAAATTTATTCATAACGATTTGACGTGCAATTTATTAGCCGGCAGGTTTTCAAAGTTCGCCGAACACTAATTTCCGCATACTCGTCACACGTTTAATGTGCTTTAACCTCCTCTCTCTCTCTCCT
The DNA here is from genome assembly GCA_900474335.1 of Ormyrus nitidulus. Lineage (NCBI taxonomy): Eukaryota > Metazoa > Arthropoda > Insecta > Hymenoptera > Ormyridae > Ormyrus > Ormyrus nitidulus. The sequence continues at coordinate 35,331 of UCOL01001507.1, forward strand.
TCGCCGGGTGTATCAGCGCAACTTCTTACCTTCGCCGAGTTATAAATTCAAAGTACGTCTTTCCCTCTCGCGAGCAACTTAGGGTCACTTCATCTTGCTGCATTTCCTTCTTGCGAGTCTGCTCTCCCGGCGCACTGCCGGGGCATAATCGTAAATGCTACTTCAAACTTAAGCTTGTGTATCTAACGTGCCGGTTAAATTTCATGCTAATTAATATGGAAATTCGAGAGTTCGGGACAACTGAAGCCTTAGTAAATTACCGCTGTAAAGTTTAGTTCCGATAAAATTATGAAGTATTTAGCGAAAGGAAAATTAGATGTTTCTTAAATAATATTTATTTCGCGTTCTATTTAAAAACTAAAAGTAACTGAATTTTTATATAAAAATTATTCTTTAATAAAAAGCAGCAAAAAATGTGGAACGCTTCACGATTTTGCGTGTCATCCTTGCGCAGGGGCCATGCTAATCTTCTCTGTATCGTTC
>UCOL01001508.1:0-35906 GCA_900474335.1 Ormyrus nitidulus
GTGTATTAAATATTCCTACGAGTATATTAAATTTGTTGCATAAATCAAGTTTGGCCCCCGATGCATAAAAAATATAGTAATTTTAACTTAAACCTTTTTCTCCGTGTATAGTAAATATTTTCAACATCAGAGTACTTTTCGACATCAGAGTAAATTTTTGAAATAGAACCCCATTTATTTTTTTGTCCTGTTTATACAAGTTTTCCAGCAGAGATTCAGCGGTGTATAATTAACTGAAATCCAATTAATTCACTAGAAACTCCGGGGCGAACGATTTGTCTCTCTGCTACTCGGTTTTCAACGAGACAGCATTCCGGTTTTTGGTTCGATTCGCCTCCCGCTTCTTCTATTTTAAATGAGGAGAGAATAAACTCATTCGGCTTAATTAGAATAAGCGATTCTCGCTGACTGTATTTATTTTTTTCCTGGCAACCCGAAGCAGGTCAAAGCTTATTTTCATTTTATAAAACTTGTAAAGCGCCTTATTATTTTTAATTAACTTTCCTGCCGATGCTTTTGTAAGTGAGCAGACATCGTAGATTGAAATGGTATTTTACCAGGAAAATCAGATTATATTATCGAAACTCTACGAGCATTGAAATAAGTCCACTGGAAAAGACGGCTTTTAGTTATACGCGAGATGTCTCATTAAAAAATACTTCAATAATATTCGCTTGCATATTTCCTCCCAGCGTAGTAAATAAAAGACTACTTTTTGTGAAAGAAAACTTCTTTCAATCAACTCTCCTCATTTATTCCATGCTGAAAATCCCTCAAACCTTCGTTTCCTAAGATTCGCAATTATGCACAACTTTTCCATAAGTAACAATCTTCCTTTCGCAGTCACAGCTGTCTAAAAACAGACTAACAATTACTCACCAATATCACGTCGATGACTAACTCAATTTTTCCACACCTCTCACTGAGCAGCGAGCAAAAATCGGTCGAATAATCGGCGTTGCGAAAAACGTCGTCGCGCAAAGTGCGACGTCATCGTTGGCAAAGTCCCGACTCCAACCCCCGTATAAATTCACCGCGCTTGCAGGTTTTCCGGCTGTCGAAAAAAAAAAAAAAAAACAAAGCGAAGATCGCGTGTGCCTAAGCGTGGGTGGCGCTGCATTGTTTTAGAGTCGCGCACGTCGGGAGATACGTGGGAAGGCAGAGTGGATTTTAATGGAAACGCATCGAGCGCTCGAGATGAATTTGATCAACTTTTTTTATGCGGACAGGGCACTTTTATCGCCCCTGCGCTTTTGTTCCGCTGGCGCTTTTTTTACTGTGCCCTGGGATTTGGATAATTATGAGCATTTTTTTTTACCGCTCGTAAAATTAAATGTAGAATGCGTTTTGATTAAATTTTCAGGGAGGAAGGTGAAATTTTAACTGGTGAAGTTAAAGTTTAAAGTTTATGTGCTACGTGTGAAAATTTATGTTTTATTGTTATTAACTTTTACTGTTTGCGAATGTATTGTATTTTCAAAGTAAAAACTCATCTTCGAGTTCACATTTCTCTTTTAAAATATGGAATTTTTAATGGATTATGAATATGCGGATCATGCACACAGCGAGTACAAGTCGCTGTTCCTTGTACTTTTTTTTTCCCTGTTCTTAATATTTGTTCCTTGTGCCTTTTTCTGTGTACTCGGCTTTACGTACAGTCACATAACCGAATTCTCACGTCAACTATTTTTTCGCCAATCAGATCACGAATAAACTGATCAGCCAATCACATTGCGAATAAACTGGACTTCACTTTTCAGATCATCAATTTTTTAAGGAAGGATTTACAATAACGGAATCTGATTGGGATTTGATTGGGATCTGATAAGAATCGTAAACAGATTCTGATTCAAGTATCCAATCCGATTCTGATCAGCGAAGCGTGACACTTCTGACGAGAATATGATCAAGTTGCATGATCCGATCCCAATTATGAATTGGGCAATCGAAACGGATTCTGATCAGATCCCAAAAAATTTTCCACACGGGTAGCAGTCCCCATTAGTGCAAGATAAACGATATTTTCATAAATATTCTAGAAAATGTTAGAACTTTTTATTCTCAAATCACATTAATTATTACTTTTTCAGAAATGCAAAGCATTTAGAAATTTTATTTCTTGCACACAAACATCAGTATTAACAATAAGTACTCCGATCCCGAGCAAAAAAAATTCACAAATAAACAGCTTCTAAAAATGTTCAATCAACTTGCTTGTCAAAAACCGCGGAGCAAAATAAATTAAACGCGATCTCTCGCAGACTTCAACCGCCGCTCCACCCCAGCGCGCGCTCCGAAAACAGAGCGACATCCACCGACTAATTATTCCCTCGTTCTCCCCCCCGAACTCCGTCCAGCAGCGAGAGCACCGTTTTCCGGGGGGAAAAAAAAGACTCCCCGAAAACATCGCTCTAATCACGAGCACACGACTCGCGAAATATTTTCCGGCGGGGAACGCTTTGCGTTTACATTGTCTCTCGGTCGCCTGCCTATATATATATATATATATATATGTGTGTGTGTATATATATATACGTATATACACCTATGTATCAGCGACTCGGCAGTTTGTTACTCCGGGGGAAAGATATAAAGCCCCCGGCAGGCTTATATTGCACTGCAGCCCGGGATGCTTTATAAACGCGCATAGCGGCTCGATAGCGGCGAGTAGGGCTCGCGAGTGAAATGTTGCCCGGGCTATTGAAAAACGACGTTAGAGATAATTCTTAGTTCTCTCTCTCTCTCTCTCTGCGCGCGAGCCGAGCCGCTGGTGCGCCGTGTGTCTCCGTCCAGCTGCAAGGCCGATTTATCGTTTTGCGTGCCGCGGCTAGGTGCAGTTGCAGGAAAAAAAGAGGCGAGCTCTCGAGCGAGTAGTGGGCTTTGTTTTTTGGGATATTTTTTTTTTTTTTTTTTTGGAGGAAATTCGTTGTCGCGTTGTTGCCCCTTTTTTTGTATAGTGGCAGGTTTTTTTAAGTATGACTCGAAGAAGTTTGGAGTTTAAACGATGTTGATAGGTTAAATGTGATTTAAGTTATCGTGTACACATTTGACCAATTGCAATATTTAATAGAATGTACATCTCCCCATAATAATGACTATCACAGCAATATTGCTTCAATATTGTCTTAGTAAAATTGATGTAACATTTCCAATTATATTGCAACAATATTTCTGCGATAATCATTGCAATGGAAGATCAATTTTGCGATCCCTTTATTTTTCGTACAATGAACCATCACTTTAATTAATCTCAAATAATCCGCGATAAATTTTAGAACAAAATTTATATTGTTTAAAGAAATTTGCGTAAATAACTTGACATCGATCATATATGTGCGGCGTATATTTAGTAATTTTGAATGCATTCGCAAATATGGGAATGTACCGGTATTTTATTTGAAGGATTTGCAATCAGCGAACGAGCATTGCCAGAAAACAATAAATTCAAATGCGCTCTACAATTGTGCGCGTGAAATGAAATGTAAAATCGATCGAATTCCGATATCTGCTTCATATATAGCTATTTTCCATTTGGGCCACCAAAAGCTGCATCAGTATATAGCTGCAAATATTTTTTATTCTTTGTTCATCTCCATTAAAATTTATTGACAAAAATCTTAATGCATAATTATTTACACTTAATATTTAAAAGTCGAGCTAAAACCCTCTTTTAAATAAAGATGTACGATCGTTTTTTAAGACAATTTTAAATTAAATTAATATTTAGTAAATTTAGTAATTTATATCACGTAAATAATGTAATAAATTTTGTTTGTTTCAGGTAAGCAAAATTTTCTGGTTGAATTTTGCGGTTCTCGTACATCGAACGGTATGAAAATTTAAAACTTCCGAGATAAATCAATAAGATTGCGTGCAAAGCAGCATTAAATAACATAAAAATGCTTAATGAGAAATCGTAAATTGCAAAATGTGCGCAAACAGAATGATTTTGCAGGTTACTGCAGCTTTACGTGTACTTATCAAATTTAAACTTTTTAACAACGTCCTGACCGATGCAGTTATATCTCATTAACGAGAAGCTGCGTCGATTATTGAAAAGTACTGCTATGTAAATTCCATTACACTGGAAATGGAAAATACGTGTTTTCGCTTGCCGAAAAATGTGTATTATTGTCTAATAAATAAAGTCAAGGAAAATACTGAAAAGAAATATGAAGATATTTACATGCCAAACCGATTATCCTGCACAATACAGCATATTTTATACTATCTAGTAACATTTTAAAACAAACTTACACGAAACAAATAATACATTAAGAAAATTTTGTATATATTATTAGGATATACAATTAAAAAATATTTATTTGTTTCGTGTAAGTAATGTACTTTACTCTAGTAATAACGTTGAAACCCTTCTGTAAGGACTATCAAATTGCTTGCATCATTAGTGAGTTCAGTGCATATTATATTATCACATGAATCGTATTTCTCATTACATACAATTTCTATAAAGGGAATTAAGTTTATTGGATCTTGAAATTGTGACAATTGCTTTTGAGAAAATGCAGATTACTAAAAAATATTTATTTTTTTTTTTACATTTGTACCATTAGCGTATAGTAAAATAATTAAATTTATGTAATTGCTCTAACATTAAGGCATTGCATTTATCGCAGTTAAATCATTAATTAAAGCAACACACTGAATGTAATTCACCACTCCAGCGGTGACTAAATTTAAAATGGATTTTAAACTGAATTCCAAACAACTAAAGATTATTTATTTAAATTTATTTTTTAAAAATAACGTTAACAAAGAACGAATAAAATTGTGTACCCAGATACCAATATATGTACAAGGGATTTAACGTCCATCAAACGAACGCTTGAATTTAAATTTTTTTTACCGCAAGGCCGTCTGGAAAGAGAAAACAAGAACGCACGACTCGACGAAAAAAACCCATCCAGCTGCGAACGGAGAAAAATGCTCAGCTTTACTTTTTTCGACAGACGTTACGTCGCAAATTTACGCTTCGAAAAAGGGAATCAGAGCCAACAAACAAGACCATCATTTTCCCCCGGGCTCCCTTATATATATATATTCCTCGGCTCCTCACATTCCCCGCAGAGCGCAAAAAGCATTTTTCCTCGATAGGCTTCCTCCCTGCATCTCGTTCTCGCGCCGCGCGGTAAGAAACAATGCCTTATCTCTCGAGCAATATTTCGCGGCCCTGCTTTATGCGCGAATACGCGAATGCGCGCGGCGAGCCTTTTGCACTCGAGAAAGAGAGAGAGAGAGAGAGAGATCTATGTGCCCTCCTTCGCGGCCAAGTGAAATATCGATAGGCGCGCGGTTGCGGAATAATATCGGGACTTTTCGCGAATTTTATGCCGACGTAAATTTTTGTTGCGCGAGCGCAGAAGATTCTTTAAGTTATTTACGAGCGGCCGTTCATCTCTGCGTTTCCAATTTCTTTTGAAATATCCGGCGGAGGTCCGGCTTTTTAATTTTAATGCAATGTGTTTAGGGAAACGTTAAACCCTTCGTTAAAATTCTAAGGGAGGTCTTGAAATAAGTGAGTTCTTATGTTTTGTGTATAGGATAGAATATTCAAATTTGTAATTTTCCTGCTGCGCAGAAATATATTTTTCACGTTTTAGTAATATTTCTGCAGCTAAAAAAGGTTTTGAAGGGGAATATGATTCGCAAAACTTTGATAACTAATCGCATTTATCAAAATTCCCCGAAATTCGCAGAGTCGTCTTATAACAAAGTATTTCAATACGTCATATCAATTTAGCATCGAACGAAATTCCTCTAGAAACTATGTAATTAGTCTCCAAATACTAAAATTTCCCAACTGAAAACTTTGTCCTGCACTCCGAAAGCAGCCTTTCGTTAGGCTGTCAAGCAAATAACACTAAACTCACAGCAAGAGACGAGCTCGCCGTTTGACTCGCCTTCAGAATTTAGTTTAATACCCCGTTGGGCTTCTATTCATTACTCGAATAAGCTCGGCACTCCGTACAGTGTGTGTGTGTGTGTATGTACGTCGTGCGTGTTCAGGTGCATCAAACCGAAGTATTTCCTTTCAATAAAACTCTCGCCGTCACTGTAGATGAACTGGGCTTTAAGGGGGGGTATTACAAACTCGAAGTGCTGCTACAGCAGGCATTGAAACCTGGATAAGACGCGCAAGTTGTTGAATGTGTCGCTGGAGTATATAACTATATTCATATTTTAGTATTTAGTCTTTAGTTGTTACTAAAAACTTTTAAAAATAAATAAACAAAATATACTAAAACTCTTTACGAATTAATAAAATAAAATGACTGGAAAAGTTTTAGTTTTTTTTGGGGGGGAATTTGATTAGTTTATGAACTCGATGCATAATTCGCCGATAGGGGAAGAGGTTCATCGAAGTTGTATGACTCATTCGTCGATTATCGAGATTCACTCAGGCCCGTTTACCGGCGTATCGGGGAGACTGCATCCACTCATTTATTTTGCAAATTGATTGCCTGACTGAGAGAAAGCAGCCAGCAGACCGAAAATCGAGGGGGACAGAATCGTCTCTGATCGAATATCGGAGGAAAGAATTCGACGCAAAAGAGAAACTTTTCTTCCGATCGACTTTCCGCATAAATCTCCCGACCGAAAGCTATACGGGCATCGCCGAAAAAATTACGCACTAAAATAGTCATAAGCAAATGGAAAAGTTTTCCGCGCCGTGGCTCGGATATTGTCGTGCGAGCAAAAGTAACCGAGTTCTCGGCGAAAAGAGGACGAAAAACGGCGGCATCGAGAGAGCAAAAATCCGGGAGGCTCTCGCGCGCGGAAAAGGGCCGCGAGAGGGGCGCCGCTGACGCGCGGCAATAAAAGGGGGAGCCGCGTAGCGAAATGAACTGCGGATAGGCGAGACAAGTGGTTAGAGAGGCTCGACGGGGAGTCGCAAAGAGACGCGGGAGAGCGCGAATTGAGATCGCGCTCAATAGAGCAAGATTGAGATGGAAGAGCGGAGAGGAGAAAGTAAGAGAAATGGCGTGGAATTCGCGTAGGATTCGCCAGAATGTCGTAGAGGCGGAGAGCGACGCGAGTCGGCTACGTCGCTGATACGCATTTGTGATAATAAATTAACCGAAGTGATTTCGGGGTTCCTGAGAAAAATTCGTAATTTTATTGGTGTAGAAGTCTGCCGGTTTTTCGATGTTGGGTGAAAGATAAAATATTGCTTGTTAGTGAAAATCAATTAACATACTATAAACTTTGTACTTTTTATTCCAATGTATGCATTTATAAACATTTATATATCATAATTAAAGTACTTATAATAACAGTATTTGATGAATTAGAATTTTAGTCGATACTTAGCATGTTTTTGAAGTAAATTTCACTTTCAAAATGCTGTCTTCGTCTAAACTAATACTCAATTAAAACCAAGACAAAACTAAAAATTTAATATACATCTGTTTTATAAAAACAAAAAATCAACATATTTACATGCTCGGCGAAGCGGCCATCTCACGGGATCAGCCGACAAACTTTATCACTGATTTAAAAAGGAACAGCCGCACGGTGCACGTGACCCCCGTAAAAACAAAGAGCACACATCGGTCGAGGCGCGAGCAAAGTGTCGAATTTGCCGGGATCAAAAAGTCATTTACATGGAGAGGGCGCTCGGCATCGGCGTCCCCGGCCTAATCGAGCGCATCATCGACGACATCGACGCCCGGTGTCGCGACGCCACGGAGTCCGCGCCGCGTTGAAACATTCATGAGGGCGGCGGCGGCGAGGCAGCCTCCTCCTCCCGAGGAATGCCGCTCGATCGTAGAGAAAAAAGCTGCAGCCTTTCTCGCTCTCTCTCTCTCTCTCTCTCTCTCTCGGCGAAGAGATACTTTCTAGAGATTCGAGGAGCTTGACGGAGAATCGCCGCTCTCCTTGCGGAAGCCCTCCGATAGCTGCTGTTCCAGGTCCTTGGATTTCTTCAGCTCGCCGCTCAGCTCCGATACTATGGACCTGCGGGGACGATTTTTTTGGCCGTTGAAAACTTTGGGGATTGAAGTCGAGGGTCGCTTTTGTGCAAATGAAAGGGAATGTTGTCGAAGACGCGGGGGGAGAAACCGAATTGTTCTTTTTCTTACAGTTATTCTTATAGTAATGTACGTAAAGTTCGTGCTTAGACGAAAGCTATAAATACGTTGTTGGTAATTTTGATAGTTGTTTCAACGATAAAGAACAGATGGATAGAATTTTTAAAAAAGCACAATTTTTAATATCCTAACTCGACTCGCTCCGAGTGCAATCGGACAAAAACTATGGAGAGAGATGCTAGGATAAAGAAAAAAGAGGTAAAGAGCCGGCACGGAGAGCGTAATTTAAAAGCCACTTGGCATTATTACGCGTAGCTTATAAAGCTTTCTGCCCGCGCGCGTCTTCGCTCTCCTCGTACCTGTGCAGTTTCTTTTTCGCATAATCCGAAGAGATGCCTGCGAGGCGCGCAGGAATTTTATTCCCGGAGTTCGCGCGATACTCGACGAATAAAATGCGGATAGTTCCCTTTTAATATTGTAAAAGTTAACCGAAACCCTTTTTATACGGGCGAAGCCCCCTTACTTTGATTTAGCGAGATCCGCGTGTCAACCCCTTTTTATCGCCGCTCATCGTAAACTCCTTTTACGTCCTCTAACTTCGATCCTTTATACTCTGTACCTTGTAATCAAATTGATTTTTTACCCGTCCGCGTTCAATAAAACGAATAAAAAACCACGTCAAAATACGTTCTCTCCCCGCCGCTCAACCGAAAGATATAATTCAAATCCCGACCTCGGCCTTTCCTCCCCGCGAGTGTTTCGTACATCCAGCGAGAGCTTAAAAGGTTTCCGAAGCAGGAAAAACTCTCTGCAATCCCGGGAAGAAAAATCGAATCCCCCCCCCCTACCCCGCCAGTCAATCCCCTCGGGCCCTTCATCTCTCCCGCACATAACCTCGCGCGCGCAAAAACGTCACTCGCACATGTCGGACGCAGCGCGTATACATGTACCTGAGCTTCTCCTCCATGCAGCCGAGAGTGGCCTCGAGGCAGCGCGACTCCTTCTCGTACGCCTGGCATCTCTCCTCGGCCGCCCTCAGCCTGATCTGCGCCTCGTCGCGCTCGAATTTCAGCCGTTCGAGCAGCGCCCTCAGGTCCTCGTCCTCGTCGTCGCTGCTCTCCTCGTCGTGCCGCGGCGTCGGCGACTCGTCCGAGAAGGCGGAGGGCGCCGAGCCGTCGCCCGCCTGCTTCGTCGCGTCCGACGGCGGCGACTCGCAGGACGGCGAACGCCACGAGTCCGTCTCGGAGTCTTCCTGCGGACGGTGGACACGGGAAATGGGATTTTTTCGTCGGCGAGCGTATAGGGCTTTGATTTCTGACGGCGGGAGACGCGGAGGAGGGATTAAAGGACTCGGGAGATGGCTCGAGGATATGTGAGGAGTCGGGGATGCGGCTTTTGATGGGAAATGGCTATTTTGATTTGCGATCGAGTCGGGCGGGGGATGAAGGTGCAGCGGTTGGAAGAAGTGATTTGAAAATATTTCTTTTTTCGAAATTGTTCCTTCGTGTCTTTGAAGATTTTTTTATAAATAACAACTGTATTCAATGCACAGTACCTTGCATATTTCAATGTCCTTCAAAACAAAAGTACTTTCACTTTCGTTTTTAACCATCTCAATGTCCTTCAAAACAAAAGTACTTTCACTGTCGTTTTTAACCACCTCAATGTCGTGCTTCGACGTTTCTTCGAATTCTTCAATCGGCAGCCTTGGCACTTCTTCGTACGTGATCGAATTATCGTCCAATTTACTGATGCTGCTCTCCATATAAGTTTTCGTGACGAAGAGGTCGTCCATCCGATTCTGCCGACAGAACGAAATTTTTCCGTATTACAAAATCATTGCGCAACGACTCGAAACAACAACGCAAGGCTCTTTACCGCCTCGTCGTCGCAGTCGAGGTAGTTCTCGAACTCCTGCAGTATCTTCATGGCGGCGACGTGTCCGACGTTCGCTATGCTCGAGCTAACCACGTAATCCAGGTAATCCGAGCCGAATTCGTCCCTCGGCGCGTCGGGAACTGTGCCCTCGGCGTCGTCGGCATTCCGCCGCGGCGCCTCCTCGGCGTCGGCGATATCCGCGCTCGGGTTCGTTCTCTCCTTCGGAGGTGGTGGTTCTTTCGGCGTCGCGGGTCTTTCGCATATTGCTTGATGGGAGTAGTTTTTGGAAAGCAGAATTTTCGAGGTTAGAAATTGCATCGTGAAATGGAGATGAATTTTTGGGGGAGAGGATTTGGCGATTTTGGTTTTCGAAGCATTTTTTGAGGTTGGACTGGTACTTACGAGTGTTTGCGGTCTCTTCGTTTATGGGCTCTATTGGTTTTATATTTTTTACTTCCAATTCTAGGAGTCTGTCTCTGAAGAGGGTTAAACTTTCGAAATCGTTGTTTTCACATTCGATACTTGATCCTGTTTGACCCATATTTACGTAATATTTTCCTCTTTTTATATACGTATTTTGAATTATTTATTTTTTTTTTATTAGGGGCTTTTGTGGTTATAAAACTAGAATTTTACTCATAACTTGAGTTTTCACCGAAACAAGAAAAACAAAAGAATAAAGATATTTTGAATATCAAAGGACGAACAATGGTTTAATTTTTTTTAACATTTATCCATAAATATTTGTTTTTAAAATGAATTAAAATATACAAAAATTGTAAAAAATATTAACAATACTACGCACATAAAGTTTTAAATAAATTTAAAGAGCTTAAAAATAAAAACAAAATTTTCTTTGAGAACGGCTTAAAATGTATCATAAGCTTTTTAATGCTTTTAAACGAACTGTTAACAAAAGAAATAGTAGCGAAGGTCAGACATGAATTGCTTTATGATTTTCCGGTACTTTTACTTTCAAGCAGACTTACAGCACCGCTTTTATGAGGACATTTTTCTTCCCAAAGATCCTCTTAGCGACTACAAAAGTTGCTGGCGTCTTATCGTCGTATTTTCGTCTACTGATACTTTTTTGCTCGTTAAGTTGTACCTCGTATATTTTATAACTGATTCCTTTTTCGAAATTAAATTTTTTCGTCGTCAAGGAAAAATTGGTGTTCTTAATGCAAAGTTGACGACGTGGGAGATTGTAACTCTCATCTAAAAGGGTGCATTTGTACGCCCCAAATGACTTGAACAGAAATTATACTTGGCACAAAACTCTACTGCAACGAAATTCTTTTTCGTAAGTGTAAAAAATAATCATTTTTTTATTCAGTTTCGTTAGAAAAATGTATGTAGAAAAAATTTGAATTGTTCTAATTATGTATTATAGTTACGAACAGTACAGACGAAAACTAAAAATCAATTTTTCTCCCCAACTATCCCATTTTAACAAGTTCCACGAAATTTTCCAGAAATGAACTTTTTGACAATTTACTACACACAGCTTCGACGCAATATAAGACGAGGTGTCTAGTCGAAACCGGCGAATGCATAATTGATATCAAAGTTTGAAAACGGATGGCCTTCTGCTCGGCTTATGGAATATTGAGTGCACTCGCTTCCGGGAGGGGGAAAGCTCGCAAGCTCACATATATTTGAAGAAAACTTCTTCCAACGTATCCTCTCGAAAAGGCGCGCGCGCGTTTTGCTCCACGAGTTTTCGAACGCGCGCCAGATGTCTTTTTTCGCGTCCCGTTTGCTTAAACTTTGCGAACGTTTTTGTCGCGCGGACAAATGCCGGGGAGATGTCGCCGAGCGAGGATTAGTTTGTACGAACTCGAGGATGTCGGCGGATTAGAATTTTGTTAACAGACATGCGAAGTCGGCGACTGCGAGGGAGCAAATTTTTAAAAGTGTCGGAGTTTCGATAGTGCGGATAATAAATTTCGAAATATCACCGAAGTAACCGAATATTGAACTTTGAGGAATCGACGAAGTTTTCGAAGTTCAATTGGAAAAATTTACATCTGATTGAATGCTCCATTGAAAGTTTAACTTTCGTTACCTGAGATTTTTCTGACTTTATAAAGATGGTCATGCGCACTTATTTGATGGATCTCGTTAAAACTTTCAAAGTTTGAAACAGTAACATTTTTTTTAAAGTGTATTAAAAAAATATAGCAAGTATTACGGTAAAAAGAAAATATTGTTTTGAAGTGTGGCGACGGCCATCAAATAACTTACGTCTGATTAAACTCGCGTAAACTAAAATAAAATTCAAAGTTTTCACAATTGCAGTATATACGTACAAGTTCAATTTTCACTGTAAAAAAAGCAAATGGAAACACGATTATTAAACTTTACGAAAGCCGCTGCTTCAGCTCCGTCTAAATCCCCCGCTCTCCGTACCCAAGCGCATTCTTCATATCTACTCTCCATAATTTCATTAGCAACCAGCAGCCCAACGGCGCTGCAACCCGTCGTCCTCCTCTGTCGTTATTGCGTCGGCAAAGTTTTTCCTTCGCCTCTCTGTTTGCCCGATTCTCGGGAGGGACACGCTAATGAAAAATCATTCGGCCCCCGGCTCGGCGAAATTTTGCGCCAAGTTTTAATCGAAAAACTTGGAATATAATGCGCCGCCCGATTTTTGGGAAACAATGGGGGATCCGCGCCGGAAAAATATATAAGTCGCTGAATGCACGGCCCGGCTTTTAGGTCTTAGTGTTTTGCGCCCCCCCCCCCCCCTCCTCCCCGAGCCGGACTTCATTTTCTAACTCAATTAGCCGGCAAAGCGCACTTGGACTTTTTAATTGAATCTCCCGTTATAATCCCCGGCGTAATCAATCTTCCTCTTCTTCCTCCGTCTTCGCGCTGGGTAATGGCATCAAAATATAATTCAAGCGCTTCGTACACGTGAAATTGACTCGCGGGATTAATGCGATTCTTCGCGCGAGTTCATTATTCCTTTTAATACTTCTGATGGGCGAGCTAATTTTGATTAATGGCGGCGTTGGTATTAGTTTGTTGATCGAATTTTAGTCTTCTGATTTAATTTTTTGCAGAGCGAAATCAAGTATATATATTAATTTAATATTATGCAGGGAATAAGTTTCTTTTTATATGTTTCCTTTTTTATACTCTTTACGATCTTAAGAAATTCATGCAGGGGGAAAATATTTGGAGACCGGGAATAAATAGCTTACTGTACAAAGTACGATATGAGTAGTATTACCATATTATATTTTTTGGAGAAATTTACTTACAAAAATGGCATCTTTATTAAAAAATTTAAAAAAACCAACAAGTTATCCTATACATTATGACAAATTTAAAAAATTTTTAAAGTCCCAACACCTAAATAACAAACTTGTTTGAAAATTCCGCCATTTAAAAACTTAAGAACATCATCCAAACGAGCAAAAACAAGAAAAAAAAAAGAAAAGAAAAATCCATCAAAACTCCTTAAAACTCCTCCGCGACTCGAGCTCCTCGCTTGCATTTAAATCACAAATTACCCCATCCGGCGTTTACACGAATCGACGCCTCGGAATTAGCCATCCCCCGGGGGGAGGGGCGGCAAAATAATCGACGACGCGCCGCTCCTCCGAAAGCCCGTATCAAAAGTTAACCCCGCGCGGACCGCGTCGCGACACGCCCACCCCCGAGTGTATAAAACCGACTAATGCAAATGTAAATTATCCCGACTCGTTTGCGATACACGCCGTTCCCGCCTGATAACGGCGCTTTGTGACGCCTCTCCGCCTAACCTGCGCTGCACTGCATATATACACACCCCGCGCGCGCGCCCCCCTCCCGTAAAACGAGGCTTTATTGCCCCGTTAAAGCGCGCGCAAGTCTGGAGGTGTAGCAGGTACGAGGCCGCGTATGTTTTCATTATATTAGATCGCGGAGCTTTTGAGCCGCCCGGGGAGAGGCTGTTGTTGTTGGTGGCGGCTGCTGAATGGATAAGGCGGTGTTTTCGCTCGTTAAAGAATTTACTCCGCTTTTTGGATTCTCATCCGCTTTTTGGATTCTTATCCAGGAAGGTAATGAAGAGGCGAAGGGGTTTAATGAGGTAAGGACTGGGTGGTTGGATAAAAGTTTACGAGATAAATAAGGTAGAAGTTACTTTGTTAAAATTGGAAAAGCTTTTTGATCAATTCGGTTTTTTCCATGATGCGAAATCGAAATTGATGAAACAGGCTCTGCGTGGGGTTTCGCAGCCTACGCAGTCGTTAAATATTAATCTTGCAATCCTCTTTATGGGTAATGATAACCATTCTCACAGCTTTCGATTAATATCTTGTAATTAGAATTTTGCAATAAATAATTAAACATCGTTACCTCGAAATGTTTCAAAATTTTATTACGGAATAAAAATGAGAATGTCACATTTGTAATTTCGGTCTTGGTTTACTATAAAATTGGAATTGCCTCGACAAGAGAATTTTTATGTTTCGTGATAAATCAAGCTTTATAAAATCAGGTTTTAATATCACCGAATACATTATTAATTTCCAACGTTGCAAAAAGCAATTATAATCTTCTTAAATTCTCATCGCTCGAAGTGCAGATAAAGCTTTGCGTCATTTATGCATGTAATATTTTCTGCAACCGCATTGCATTGAATTTAATTTTTGGCAAAAGTCGTTTTGCAGTAACGTACAAGTTCATTAATTAACTTCTCATTAATGATGAATAATAGGCAAACTATAAGCCGAAATTCCGTAATTCAAATTTGGCCAATTTTCGTATTTAATAATGTATTTACTCATTTTCACATCGATATGAATATTAAACTTCTGTAGGATTATGAATTACCTTTGATCTGACTTTTTTTTACGTAAAATAATAATAAGTAAATAATCCAATACTCTATTCATAAATTTTAGGCTTATTGATTTGATTTATATTTTAGTTTTAATTGTACTAATTTGAATTATAACGTATTAAATTTTGTTTGAGTTAGTCAAAATCAATACACAATTATTATGAAGCTCTTTCAAATGTTCCATTCATTATTTTAGCATTGAACTTCTTGCCGTTTATCACAAATATAGTCGTATTTCATATAATTTATAATTAGAATCCCAAATTATTTGTCAAGATAAATTATTATCAATTTAATTGATAATAGAAGCTTTAAAAACAAAGAAACGTTTAATTAATGTAATAAATTAATTCAATTCGTTATTTCTTTTATCATTTATTTTTATATATATTACAAAAATCATTATTTTTCACTGTAATAAAAAAAATGTTACCAACAGAAATCGCGAGAACTCGCGTTCCAAACCAATATTAACCGCGAAATCCCTTCATTAAAAAGCAAAAAAAAATCCGCTGCCCATCGCACAAAGGCGAAAAGAGAAAATCGAAAAAATTCCCATCAGCCCGAAAAGCGCCGACTACAAAAAAAAAAAAAAAAAGTAAAAACGGGCGAGCGCGCTAGAAAGCGCTCTGCGGAGCGTCGGGGCTTCGAGGCAAATCGCAGTCTAGCCGAGAAAAACACGTGCCTCGCCTGGGAAATACAACGCGCGCCAAGAGCCGAGAGAACCACAGAGAGAAAGAGAGATAGAGAGGAGCCAAGAACGAGAGACCGCCAGAGGGGAGGCACGCGGGATTCATTGAGGCTGAAGCCGGCATGCGTGCGTGGGTGGCGGCGGAGACGAGGAGAACAGAGAGAGGGCATAACGAGAGAGCCGCCGCTACGCAGACGAAGATGAATTAAGAGTATATAGGGCCGAGAGGGAATTGAAAGAAGCGCAGGAGCGGACAATGACGTGGGGACCGCAGCGAGCCGTGGCTCTTTTTCCGATTGATACAGGCTGACGTGCTTAGGGAGGACTGCTTGGCCGCCTATTGGCTGCGGACCTGATTTTTCTCATTTCTTTTCTCTTACTTGGGGCCGCGGTAATTGTTTGGAAAATTTGTCGGGGCAGTTGTCCTTTGTTTTGGATATTTTTCTTACGGAGGGGGGGGGGATTTTTCACGTTTTCTATGATTGGCTTTAATTGCTTCTAGACCAAAATAGTATTAGATGATTAAACTGTCATAATAACTCAAATTGATGACTTCACCGGCACTTAGAAATTAATTAATTATCTTCAAACAAGACTAAATCACTTGTTTAAATATGAAAAAAATATCCTTTTTGTTTCTAAATGACCGCGCAAAGGTTCATTTTGTACTTTTTTACGAAAATAGTGAAAAATTATCAAAACGTCATTTTAATATGTTATTTTAAGTTCATTTTAAATAGCTGTCCTCATTATGCAATTTGAAAGTGTCATTCACCTCACTTTTTTGAAAACATTTCTCTAAACAGAAATTGTAAAGTATTCACCTCGTCACCCAATCAATTTTTAAACTCTAAATAAATCTACTCTTAACTCAGTAAAAATTAGCCATATAAACACCCTTTACACGTCACGTTCTCCCGCGACCGATCTTCTCCGCCCGAAAGGTCCGGTCCACCGAAAAAGCTCAAAGACCCGAGAAACCCGAAAACAGCGAGCCCATCGTCACCGAACCTGTCTCCACCCGATAAGCTCTCATCCCCAGACTGTCTCCTCGGCGACAGCAAAAAGCCATAAAAATTTCCGAGCCTCCCGTATCGTCCAGCGCGAACACCATCCTCCTCCACCTCCTCCTCCCGCAGACGCACCAAGGCACAGGAAATTCAAAAAATCGACGCACGCGCTTCCGAATATAGCGGGCGCGCACACGCAGAGAGAGAGAGAGAGAGTCCCGAAGAGCAGAAGCGAGAGAGGAACAAAAAGCCGGCGGCGCGCCGAGCTCGCCGAGAATAGGCGGCGCTGA
The DNA here is from genome assembly GCA_900474335.1 of Ormyrus nitidulus. Classification (NCBI taxonomy): domain Eukaryota; kingdom Metazoa; phylum Arthropoda; class Insecta; order Hymenoptera; family Ormyridae; genus Ormyrus; species Ormyrus nitidulus. The sequence continues at coordinate 16,755 of UCOL01001508.1, forward strand.
GGAAGCCCCCCCCCCTCTCGGGGAGAGCTCCGCCGCTGCCAAGTTCGTTAGCAGTCGATGCGCGAACGGCACGCGCACCGGACGCGTCGCTCTCACCCGTCTCTCCGCGTGTACGTTTCTTTCTCTCTCTCTCGCTTGTTCACCGTAACGATCTACGCGCGAAAGTTGTGTGTGAAAAAACTGTGGACTCGGCGACTCGCGGTGCCTCGCAAGTTTTACCGCTCTCGGTCCAAAGGTCAGCCGGCAGCCCGTGACAAAATTGAGATTTTGGAGAAGCCGCCTCTGCCCAGACATTGCCGGAAAGGTGACGTTTCCTTGCATTATTTAAACGAGGAGAAGAGCGCGGGCCGAGAGGCGGACGACAATCGATATACATGTATATGTACGTAGATCGGCGGGGTGGAGGGCTTTATCGCCGCACCGCGGAGATGCACCGCGCCTGCAAGTGACACTCTCGCTCGATATACACGCGCGGGCCGAGCGGCGGATTATAAGCGCGCGGGTGGTTACGCCAGGCGCGAACGATCTCGGTGGGCAAACGCCGCGAGCGAGTTTCGCGGCCGACGATCGCCGCCGTGTGTTCCGCGAATTCTTCGCCGGTGACGCGAGGCGAGCTGCGCGTGCTTTTTCGGGATTTCGGGCCCGGATTATCGAGAGGCTGTGTAAGATGTCGCCGGGTTTATGTGGTGTAAACAAGGAGTTTGCACTCGACGCGGCGCGAACGACGATAATGGATGGAAATATTCCGGATTCCAGTGGGAAGACTCGGTTCTCAAATCTATTATCGTTCGTATGACGGATAATGCTCTCTCGGTTTATCTCGCGCGGCTCCGCGCGTCACAAAAACACTCCTTAATCTTGCATAAATTCCAATTTTTTCCTCGCGAGACATGAATCACCGCTACGAATATATACTTGTGCGTATATTTATATTCCCTCCTTAAACGCCCGAAAATCGAAACAAACCCGCTCTCGACCTAAAAATAGACGGTTATCGCAGAGACGGAGGAATTCTCGGATGAGATCAGACCGCCGCTCGCGGCCGTCAAGTGCACAGGTCGAAAAGGTGGGCGGCGGAACCGGCCGGCGGAAAAAAAAAAAAAAAAAAGAAACCGGCCCCCGCCGAAGGACGCGCGCCGCCGGTTTACGAGTGTGTATAGTGACACCGCGGCGTCGGCGTGAAAAAAAGGAGAGAGACCTCTTCGAGTGGATTATCGTGTATCGTTTGCGCGGCCCTATACGTTTTATTTATGATGCAGGAAGACGCGGATGAATATCGGCGGTACGAAGGTTTCGTACGGGAGAGAGGAGGGAAAGGAAGGAGAGGCCGGTTTGTCGATGGCATTGGATTCGATAAGGTTATGAAATCTGTAATCGATGCGGTCAGTTCGGAAGGAGAGATTCTGCTTGCTTTTATTTTAAATTGATGGTTATCTTAATGAGTTTTGTTCGTTTTTTTTATAAGTACAATCTTATAAATGTGATTAAAAGAATATTTTTCTAAGGAAATTGCAATCTATCGTATATAAACTGGTAATCTATCATCAGTATTTTTATAGGCACGTATCTTTAAAATATTTGTTACATCACCGAGTGCACGTCTACTACGTGAAAGATTTAAGATCTTCACGGAATGCAACCGGTTAGAGTCGTTGAATGCACTAAATTTAACCATGACAGCCTCCCGAATGCAATTCAAAGGTGTTCTGGATATTCTCATTCGAAAGCCATTAGAATTACTCAACGAAAAGATGTATAAACCGATGAACCTTATTACGACACAAAATTTCGATTGCGATTTCAGATCATGACCAAGCTCATCCTCCGAAATCGAAATCAATAAATATTCCGACTCTAAACAGAACGATATACGCTTGTATTCGTCGCGGCGCGTTTTATTTCTTATTATTAACCCTGAAAAGCCGTCGTAAATTGGATCTGTCCTGGTATAACTCACAGAGTGATAATTGGTGTTGGTGCTTTGTCACGTGTATTCAATATATGGCTTTTCTCGTGCGTTTGGTAATACGAGAGTCTACAGTGTCTCCAAATGAAACTGAATTTCGTTTGTTGTTCCATTTGTTCTTATTCTCCTGATTTATTACTGCACAACTTCCTATTGTTCCAAGAAGTCAAAGAGAAACTTTGTAGACGTTGTCTTGAACGAGCCAATTAAAATTAATAACCAGAAAACGTCACCGACGCGAAGTACTTTTAAAGCGACTAAATTCTTGTTTTTTTGAATGTGTTCTTACTTTTTTACCGCATAAAACTTGGTTTTTTGCTTACTTTTGTAACTATTCTTGCCTTGTTATTTATAAAATTGAATGCAGAAGATTTATACACTTTTTTTATAATACCAAACAATGCCATGACGTGTTTATAACGGAGATTGACAATGACATACTTATTTAACTTATTGTATCTGGTTTCTTCGAACAGATAAGACAGTCTATCTTATACAAGCAATTTCGTTCGCTAACAGCGTTATTTGTATCTAATCTGTCAATAAAACGATGCCGCGTATAGCTTCGCATGAGACTCGAGAAATTATCGAATCGAAAAATGTCAAAACTATCGTGCTTTTGCATATCTCGAATGCTTTTAAAAAAAAGTCTTGCAATATTTTTGCGGTGAATAATATTTTCAAAAATAGATTCTGACATCAGGATGAAGTATATAAAAATATTTTAATTCTCTTCTCCGCATCGTTGAATGCAAAATACCGATTTTATTGGAAATTTATATTTGTATTTAAAATAATGCAACAAGTCGTAAAAAAATTTCAATAAATAAAAAGCGCTCATTTCAATACGCACACGTAAATAAAAGTTGCCGACGATGCAAATTCATTTCCCGATACGTTTTCCGAATACCAACAACGCGATATTAATCAATTTAGTGCCCAGGCCTTCGAAACACCATTCTCTCTTTACGCTTCCCATAAACTCAGCAGCCAACTTCGTAAAAATATCGCCATCACCTCCGTTAAAACCCCCCATTCCGATATTCGATCCAAATAGCACCTAAATATAATCCATTCCCCGTAACGGCGCAATCCGCCTCTCTCCGAGCCGTTATAAATCCCGCCGTAAACTGCAAAATTAATAACGAAAAGGCGGCGGCAAACTATATACACATCTTCGGCGTATAAGAAAAAAAAAGGGAAAAGGGCCCTCGTCCCGCGAGCGCGTTTACGGCGCACCGAGCGGCCGTATCATCTCTCTTGGATTTCATAGCCTACATATTAAACTGCCGCCTCGCTCGCGGGGAGCTCCGTTAAAAGCGCGCCGTGCGCAGTTATAAAAGACGTCCGTTGATCGTCGTCCGGCGCATACCGAATCGCCCGGCCGGAATCGGCGAGCGTAGCTTCATACTAATAAGTCTCGGTGTGCTGTGGCGGGGGACGCAGAGTCCGGCGGCCGCCCCGCGTGCATCGGCCGAGAGTCAATTAGGCGGTAGGGAGAGAGAGAGAGAGCATTGGCGTCACTCACCGCGGGCTCTCTCTCTCTCTCTCTCTCCTACGTGCCTTCTTTCTTACATACGCGGGACTCGTGCAAACGAGGCGGACGCTGATCGCGAGAGAGAGCCGCTGCTGCGTCACTCCAGGTGTGGGAGGACGTCCACTCTGTATATACACGGGGGTGAGAGTGAAATTCCTCGGGAGGGAGAGGAGCTCTTGTATGCGCAACCGGAACAATGCGCCGATTTGCATCGACGCGCGGTGTATATTGCGTCTTCGAGAGGGGGACGGGGATTTTTCTGGATGCTGGTTTATGGTAATGGCCGCTTGTTTCGATATGGAGTGCCGGGTTGGGCAGCGAGAGGAGTTTTAGACTGAAGCTACGTCGTGCGAATGATGTGAATTTTGTATATATAAAGGCTTTTGTTTTCATGTTTTTTCGACGGAGTTTTGTTATTTGAGAATATTGTTTACGTATAAATGTTTTTTTTTTAAAGGAATACCGAAAATATAAAGTTTCATTTTTTCATATATTTTTTTAGATTTGAATTGTGTATTTTAAGCAATATTGATAGAACGCAGAATTCATTTTAATCAATCTATTTATATATGTTCGAACCATAACATTTCATTATCAAGTATCCGCCATTAAATTTCTTTGAAATAAAAAACATAAAAAAGTTTAATAAAATAAAAGTTATTAAAATAAATTATAACATTTGCAAGCGACAACGTATTGCACAGAAATTCGTAATCCAGCGATGCGTTGTACTTTCAAAATATTGCACTCCGAAAAACTGAAATTTTATTAAAACGCATAACTTCCTTCAGAAAATGCAATAGATGAATAACCCAAAATATTCCTAAATAGAAACGTTTCAAACCCCTCGCCGCGACGCAGTCAATATATATTAAAATATGTCCCCGGAATTCCCGCGACTAAAGCGCGCCTCTTAAAGATTTAACTCCTTGGCGGTTTCCCACGATGCGCATTGCCGCCGCGGCGCGCGTCAAGACTCGTGGGAATACGCTTAGTTTTCAACAATATCGCTCTTTAAACTCTGAGAGCGACGACGTGCGCGGGGAAGGCGACAAGAGCCGAGGGGGGAAACGCGCGCACCACATTTTTCAGGAATCGATGTGTGCGATTTTGTAGTTTCGCGGTCGACCGAAGCTCGAAGAGGTTGTATATTCTGTGATTCATAAAACCGTGATTCAGCCGGGCTGAAGAACGATTTAACCGCATGCAATGTCAAGCGTAATTATAAAGCGTTCTCCCGAGAATTTGGCGAGTGGTCTAAAATTATTTTCTTATTTACCCGCGGTTCCTAATTTTGATTATACCTTCGTACTATAAACGTATAATTAAAAGTTATTTCGAAATACTGTGTGCACGTCCCACTTTTTTAAAAGTGCATTGTTTAATCAATTCTCAGTCAACCATGTTCCATTTGATTTTCGCGAGTAATTTTCAATCAATTCCAAACATCGAATGAAACGCGCGTAAAATGATATAAAAAAAAAAACTCAATCATTTGGATAATCCATCTAAAGATAATTTCCAGTTAATATAACCCCACCGGTAAACGAGTCTTTGAAAAAAAGCCCGCCCACCGGGTGTGCAAAATTAATCGAACGTCAAAAAGCGCGCGGCGTTCATCGTACGTCCTCCCAATTATTTCGTCCTTTTGCCGCGCGTTAGCCAATCCCGTCGCTCGCGCGTCATACAAATCGAGCTCTCGCGCGTCGCCCGACGTATATATATATATATATATATGTACTGCCAGCCGCTCGTGCGCGAGCGCAATACACACCTTTGAGCGGCTAATCCAATGACGCGCGATAAAAGGTGCGTCCCTTATCAGGACTCTCTCTCTCTCTCTCGGCCCATTGTTGACTCTCGCTCGCTTCCCCCAAGGCTACGGGCTTTACTCTCCCGACCCGTGCAAAGAAGATTAATAGTTTGACTTTTTCCCTAAGTGACTCGCGTCGCTTCTATATACCGGAAATTTATGGATTTTCTGCCTTCGCAGACAGCCGAGTGGCGCGACCTTTAAGCTCGGACTCCATTTGTGCTTCTGTGCGGATGGTTTTGTATGGGTGACGTGAAAATGTGGTTATGCGGTTAATGCATGTTAATAATTACTGTCTTATCCTATATGTACTATTATTTATATAAAAAGGAAGCGTATGTTTGTAAGTTTGCAAAAATCTCAAAAAGTACTGAATCCATCGATCTCAAATTTTGACAGTAATTTAAAATACCATAAGCTAATCTTAATTAATTATATTTTATTCATAGAAACATTTCTGTGCTAAGTATATGAAAATTGCTTGCTAGTTATTAGGAGTTTTTAAAATATTCTTCAAATTCTCACCTGTTAATTTTAGTGGTGAGCTTGATAAGTTTATGTGTAAAAGTCAAATGACGAGGACGAGGCAGAGGACGCAGAAATCTTGTTTTATATATAACTTACTCGATAAATTCTTTGTATTTTATTTTTCACGTATTCAAAGTAATTATTAGTAATAAAATCGGAAATTACAAAATTTCAGAAATAATTTTATTAACTGAAAAACAACGTCGAAATTAATGATACGAAAAAAGGTAGTTTCATTGAAATATACCACTGCTGTACAATCGCGCTCGTTAGTACAATTATCGACATTCGTTTCTTTTTTTTTTTTTTTTTAATTAAATGAAGTTTAGCATGGTTTTCAGCGGAGTATTGAAAGCCCGCTAGTATTTCTTGCTTCCGCGAGGTACGACTCAAACAAAAGCTTAATTAACTTGGTAAAAGGTTCGTAGCCCCGAAAGTTATGATATTAGCTGCTTGTTTCTGTTCCTCTTTTCATTTGATCGGACATTTAAATACTCAGTGATCATTAATTATTGAGTTTTGTGCAAGTTCTATTTTAGTTTATTACTATTTTTTATAGACAATATTTCCAGACTATAAATTTGATAAATAATGATGTGACTATTGCAATAAAAACAAATCAGAAACTTGACTCCGGAATGTCAAACACCTATTATATTTTTTCAAAAGGAGATTACGCAAGATTATTTTTTCTGAAAATCCCCCTCCATAATTCACGCACTTTTTCGATCTGTTTTTTTTTTATTGACCCATTTTTCACACTAACTACCGCCTTCGATCTCAAAAAAAAAAAATCTCCATAAAAACCAACGTCTCCCCTTCAACGGCGCCTTTCCAGCCGACTCCAAAATCGCCGAAAAAAAAAGCGCCGCCACCAAAATAGTCTCCTCCAAAAATAAACAGTCCCTCCAAAAAATCGCCTACATCTTCCCCGCCTCGCAAACGAATCCGCGCTCCACTCCCGATTACGCCGCGAAAGAGGCGCGCGACAAAGGGCCCAGGACTCGTATATCGGAGATACCGCGAGAATAGAGTTTTATTCGTCGGTAGGCTCTCCTCCGATGCACTTCCCGAGGCTCTGCCTGTCATCCGAGACGCGCGCGCCTCGGCGCACATGTTTATAAGCGCGCGTCAATCGCCAACACGTGCGGGGAAAAATGTGGCCGGGCAAGAGAGACAGAGAGAGCCGAGGCCTGTCGGCGTGTTTTGCTGTTTTCATCCTTACTCGACGGAGCGGAGAGAGAAAAAAAAAAACGGGGCTGAAAGCTAGACGGGATCGATTTTTTATTTAAGAGCTCGTTAATTTACGTATATTGATGAGTAAGCGCATTTCTGCCGGAAATAAAATGTTGGCTTTTTAGGGCAGGAGTTGAATGAACGAGATTCTTTGGTATTGAGATATTTATAATTTATTTTTTTATTTTTTTAATATTTTTTTATTGCTTTCCAAGATAATATTTCTCAATTTTTTTTATCGCAAGGAATGCCCGTTTACCAAACTAACGTTGCTCGAGAAAAAGTGAGATAAAACTAACTATATACCCAGACTATTAGTAATAGTCGCTGGAAAGTGTCAGGGCGCACTTGTCGATAAAGTGTCAGTCGGCGAGGAGAAAAGGCGGGGCCCGAAATCGAATGCTTTTCGTCAAGTGGAGCAGTCAGTCGGCCGAGGGACAGAAATATTTCTCTCCTCGCACATATGGGCTTTTTGGGGATCGAGCGATTAGTTCCTTTCACTCGCCCGCTTTATTAACGTCTCGCGCGTTGACTCTCCGCTTTCAAACCGATTTGTTCCCATTACGCGGGGGGCTCTCTCGACTTGAAAAATGCTAAAAATATCGCGCTCTTTGTTTTACCCGAGAGCCCGGATAAACTCTCCTCCGCGGAAATGCCATATTACATCGCCTGCGAAGAAATGTCAAAAACTATAAAGTTCGAAAGAATTCTGCAGAAGCCAGCGGAGGAACGCGAACTATGTCTTGAGCCCGTAAATTGTCTGGAAGTTTATCCCCGCCGACCGGCTTATTTTCGCTTCCTCCGATATAACATCTTTTACAGGCTCCGACAATCGTCCGTCTGGTCATTGAATATTTCGTGGAGAGCCGGCCGAGAGCTCGCTTCTGTGGGGCCAACCTTGTCCCCGTTATCCGATGAGTAGTCGGTTCCCCACTTAAACGCCAAACGCTGGGAATTTACATCGAGGTCGAAATCAAGATTCATGCCTCGGCCTGCAAGTTATTACTTCGACTGGGCATTGTGTTTTATTGCAACATTCGCCGCGAACGTTACGCGCGCGCCGGCTGATTTACGCGCGCGCATGCGCGATAAAGTTGCGGTTTTCTTAGCTCCGCCGCGCGAACAAAGGCCTTCGTTATTAATTCGATATTTTTAGAAGGCTAATCTGCAATCGAGAACAGAAGGTGGGAGATAGCGGAGCGTGGAAGCACAGTTTTATGGTAATTCGGAGTAGGTGGCTTTTAATTAAAACAAACACTAGGAAGTGCAAAACCTACGTGGCTTCCTACTTCGTTTCGGAGATAAACTTGGTGGAAAATTAGCTGGTGTTATCTAAGCGTCCCGGCTTATTAGCGTAAATGCCGGCTTATTAAGCTGAAATCTTCATAAAGCCAGATCATTTTGTACCGAGGGGGGATATTATTTCCTGCACTATTATGCAAAACATTGGCGCGCGGATTAATTGGAAATTCGAATGCCGCGGATATTGTGGGGCTCGAATTTTCTGAACCATTTGATTCGCATTTGGAGATTAAACTGTTTTGTCTGCTGCAGGAATGTTTTCCCAATAGAAACCATTCAATTATACGCGCGGATACTTTGATAACGCAAATTAACGCGGGGACTGCAATTAGCAGATCGATTGAAAGGAAAACCGTATTAGAGTCTAAAAAATATACAACAAAGAAAATTTTTTATGTAGATTAAATGAAGAAAAAACTGATTGCGTTCCAAGCATTAATATCGTATCCAATTTCGAACTGATTCCAGATTGTTATTTCTCTGCTCCCATTTAATGAATAGTTATACCAAAGTAATTTACATACACAGGGCTTGCTGATCAATTATAAAGATCGTTCTTCGAAAAACCGTAGCATATCTAATGTTTAATTATAGTACGGACTGAAACGTTCGACATTGACATTTCATTAATATTTCTGACATAAGCTTACCCATCTTATAAATATTGAGTATACAAAATAAAAAAATAATGGTTAGCCGTTAAAAAGATAGTGCTGTACTTTGTGTTCTTGCGTTAATACAAGACCGCCCGTCGTCCCGCGGCATCAAATTTTAATCAGCCTCTTCGCTTATTCAGCGAGTGTTTTTTGTCCCAACGTCACACTAATTAACGCAGCTAATCTCGTTTCGAAAAAAATTCTTGCACAACATGAATATTGTATTAGCGACTTCCTGCAGCGAATAAATTCTCCTGACTCCCTCGGATTATCTTTTAGCCTATACGTACGATAAATTTTTATTATCTCTTACGTGTAAAATATTTAACAGTTTGACTGTTTAGCTTTATTAATATTTTAACTAAAAATCCGTTTAATTAAGGATTCTTAAACCGACGACTAAAAGTCATTAGATCTTAAAATTTTAGCTAATCATTTATAACAAATCTCGCTTGCAAATCCCTCAAAAACAATCACCCCGTCCATAAACTTAAAAAAAAATCTCATCCCCATCCCAGAAAGTAAAGCCCCCGGCTTACGACAAACGAGTTTCCCAATAAACGCGAAAAACTCTTACGAACGGCCGCGACTGCACGCGCGCTCACATGATAAACGGTTCAATTAGAATCTCCCGGGGCCGCCGGCGGCGAACGAAAAAGCATCCTCTCTCCCGCGGAAAACGTTGTCATCGCTTTCCTCTCCCCGCGCCTGTCACGCAACGCTTTTAATGCACGCCGCCCTCATTCCCTTTTCGCGGCCCGGCTTTCTTTCCATTTGCTCTTTCTCTCTCTCTCTCTCTCCCTCTTCTTTCGCGAGAGTAAGAGAGAGAGCGCAAAAAAAGAGCGGAGAGAAAAAAGAAACGGGCGAGTGCACTTTTGCCGCGCGCTCACGAGCTTCCCCTAATGGCGAGCCTCCGCCTCGTTAGGCGTCAAACTTGACACCGTTGCTTTCTGCGCCGTTTTTCCGGCTGCCGCCGGGCGCGCGGACATGTTTCTCTCGCGGAAGGGCTGCGCTTTTTTTGGGGGGGGGGGGGGGGGGGTCGATAGATTTTCCGAGGGAGAAGTTGGCGAGATGCGCCGGAGAAGCCGGGCGAACGATGTTTGGGCGGGATCCAAGGCTTTTGTTTCTGATTGTTGGTTTTGCTTCGGGCTCTTAAGAGCATGTCGAGGTCTTTTTATTTGAAGGGTAATGCTAGAGGAAAATCAATAAGCGCGGATTAAGCGGGAGAGGATCGTTTAAAGAATTTTTTTTTTTTTTTTTTAAGAAGATGATTCATGATAATGAATTTTGTTTGACGACATGTCACGAGAACTTTTATTGAAACGAAACGATCTGTTTCTTTCGGCGTGATTGAATCATTTGCGGAGTAAATGTTAGGTATATTTTGGTTAATGTAAGCTCTACCGAGAAATAAATATGAGTGTCAAGTGACTCAGAAATAGAATCGCGTCCAAATTTGCTCTACTTTAAATTCGACGGTTAAATCAACACTCAAATGAAAAATATTGTTCTGCAAATAATCGTAAAAAGAGTTATTTTTAAAAATACGTGTAACATTATGAAATGAAAACTCTTACAATTTATTTATAATTTAGTTAATGTTCCTCGTTAAGGGCAGTTTTAAAACGTTGCCAAAACGCTTACATCTACGAGATACATAAAACGAGCATTAATTTATAAATATATATCAAGTACATTTTGCCGTTAATACCAATCGATCTGCAATCTTCTTCATACACTCTCTTAAATTAATAATCGCGCGAGAGCCACGTATTCTCGCGCATCGCCATCCAGAATCTAAATATCCTAATGGAATTCGCCGTATTCATGAAAAAGCTCTCAAGACCGCCAGACAGCCATTAAAATTTTCCTATAAATCGTCGGTTAAATCAAGCGCGAGTCCTGTAATAAAATTATTCGCCCTCGCGCTGGAAATAATTCACTCTCGTCCCTTCCCCCCCACCCCTCTCTCCCTCCGATAAGAATGAAAAACGTAAATAACGCGCTAAAAGGTGGAAGCTTCATTAGCGGGACGATCGGAGGCAGGGGGAGGCGGCCGATAAAATCGCGGAGAAAGGGCCGAGAATATCAGGCGAATAATAAGAGGCGAAAGGTGTACGCGCCTATTTCTGTTTTAACTGCCGCGCCCTTCCCGAGCCGCGCGACTCGACGTCTTATCGCCCCTTTTCTTACCCCCTCCGCGATGGCTGGTGGACGATCTTTTGGGGGGAGGCGAACCTACTCGAGATTAAGCGGGGAATAATTTTTACAGGATTTTAATGGGACTTTTGTTTTACGGTCTCTCGCGCGCGGCGGAGAGGAGAATTTTTTAGTGCCTCGCTTAGTAGCTGCGAGGAATTTTATTGCGGGGTTGAGGGATGAGGTGTCGGAGTGACGGATAAGATTGGGTTTAATTGCCGACTTGGCCGAACGATGAGTGTAAATAAATTTCTGGATTAACTTTGCTGTAACTGAACGGTAATATTTGAATAAACGAAAATTTATGCGAATTTCGGGGAGCAAACTGACTTTCGTTGGAAAGGATTATTTACCGCCTCCCCTTAATTTAATTAATGTTTGCGCTTACATATGTAGTATCCATAAATTGAACATTTCGTATAAATATTTGAATAAATTTTGCATTGTTGTACGCAGTTCATTTAATTAACCTCAATTTTAACTTTATTAGCTCCTGTAAAATTGAGTTTCATAAAATATATCCTTTATTTAACATGATTTATCGGTGAAGTAATTAATAGTCATTTTGAAAGTAAATATAAAATTCTTAATAAATAAAGAAACCTTCGATGCCCAAAAAAGAATCGATCGATGAAATTTTCACATTCAGTCGTATAAATTAAAGCCTGCCCTCCGCACTTAATTCCACGACTAATTAACCATTTCAATCACCGAAAACGTCCTCCTTTTAACAAGTTCCCCCGCCGCCGCCGCGTTCTCGCTCCTCCGACAATTATTTTCACGACGCAAAGTCGCCTCATAATCACAATAATTCACTTCAAAGAATTAAGCAACCGCGCTCGTCATCAAAGAAAGCTCCGCGCGCCGCGAGCCCTTCCCCTTTCAAGAGCCAGCCGTCGTCCCCCGCGCAACGAGCCCGCGAAAAATCGAATTACAAAGAAAGCTCCTTTACCGCGGCGCGTTACAGCTCCATTACCGCGCCTCTCGCCGTTAAGGCGCATTAAAAAAAGCAGAGCACACACACACACACGTGCACACAAGCGCGGTCGCCCCTTATGTGTTCTCGCATCAAATAAAACGCGCGGGAGAGATACTGGTGGTCGGAGGTTGGACTGCTTGCGCGGTTTGTAAGAGTCGGAAAAGAACCGGGAGGAATCGATCAAATCCGCGGGAGTGAAAGGTTACTCGTTGTTATTCCCCGGAATTGGGGCTTTTATGCGGGGAAGTGCGATTTTTTTGCGGTCGGGGTAGAGTTCAAGGGTGTTGAGTGATCTCTTAAATATAATATGAATACTCTTTAGCATTTGGGTGTAATTACAGGATTTTAACGATTTGTTTTCTTTCTGTTTCAGGTAAGCAAGCGAGTCGATCCATGCGAAACTATTAATTATTCAAGGGTTCCAGTACAGTGGTATAAACACTTAAAAACGAACATTTTTTATGATTTACTTTCAAACATTGAAATTCCATCAGATATTTTCTACTATAGTTCACCTGAAATAGCACTCGACATTTAACTTCTTTTTTTATTACCTTTGAAATTCGTCACGCCTTTTAAACTGTCAAAATATTTTCGACGGTTATTTGAGACTTTGATCCCAAACTGTCAGCTGCAAAGTAGAAAGCAATGTTTAACTTAATTGACTGTGTTGCAGATCAAACCCACTCTAATAAGCTTCTCATTCAAGTCCTATTCAAAAATTTCGAAACCCATATGAAAATTTGCAAAAAAAAAACCAATTCAAACTCCCCTCGCCGCCGAACAAACGAATTCGATCCTCTCTAAAGCTCATTTCAACGGTCCTAATGCGCACGTTTCGTCTTACTTTCTTCTAACGCCTCTCTCCGCGCTCCCCTTCCCTCCTCCGCCCGCATTTTTATCAATTAAGTGTACACAGTGCCGCTCTCGTAATTTCGTTCCGTCGATCTAATGGATCCTTTGTTTGCTCAAAGACGGACGTCGAACTTGCCCTCTGTTTTCTTTCAACTCGCCTTTGTGGCCCCGCGACGATCGTCTCCTCTGCTCTCTTTCTCCGTCTTTATCCGCTTTTTATTTTCCCTCGGATAGGACGACGTTCGATTTCATTTTCTCTCTCTCTTATCATTTTTTTTTATTAGATCTTGTTAGACGCCTTTTCATTGGCTTTGACTTCGATAAGTACGTTTGCCTTCTCTCTCAAACGCGATCGAAACGTTCATTACGGGCGCGGTCTTCGCGCGAAGGTTTGCTTTTTCCCTCTAAAATTATTAATTGCGCTGGGAACTCGACCTTTACAAATCAAAATAATGGGTTGTAATAAAAGGTAGCTCTCGACGGTGAACGGGCAACGATTCGAGGGGAGAGGAAAATAAAAATCTACGGAGCAAATGAGCGAAGCGGGAAATTTTCAACTGTTTCGTGATTTTTCTCTTCCCCTAGATTGACTCCGACGCTTTTCTCTCTCCCTTCCTCCTTTTTCCCTTTTTTTTTTTTATTACGACCCCTTGGAACTCGAACTCGTTCTTCCAAAGAATACACTCTTGGGATCCGTAATAGCTTTGCTCTTAGTTCAACATGCGCATAAAGCTTATTTCGATTGATCCCACTCGTAAAATTCAATCGTTCTGCCTTTTGCCGAGCAAAATGTGCTTCCACTACTCCCCCTGCTTCTAGAGGTTATTAAAAATTTTCGTTTTTACCTCCTAGATATATTACGTATTTTTATTGGACGAGGATTTTAGAGCGACGAGGAATTAATTTGCAATTTGAATGAGTTTATACGTCAAAGCACTGCGTTACATTAAAATGCGCAATTTTAATTATTTTTCGTCGGCTTGTAGGAAATGATGGTGAAATAAAATTCAGCCGAGAGCTATTTAGCTACCAGCGCAGAAAATTTAATGAAAAATGCAAAGGCAGATTTAAATAATTCAGTCTGGAAAAGTATTGCTATTCGAAATTTTTTATTTCGAAAAATAAGAATTAGAACTTGAAAAATCTGCATATACCCAGAAAAAGAAAATTGTCGAAAATATAAAAATATTGTAAAACGAATATATTCTTAAATAAATCCGCCGTAGAACGTAACTAATAATGAAGTCATTCTGTATAATAAAACGCTTAAAATACAGCGATCGACTAAAGTTCATTAACATCGCGCGTCCGTAGATTAAACCTCCATTCACCATCCACCAAATTCAATAACAAGCTAATCACCGACAACGGTCAATATACGCGGAAGCGCGCGCGCTGCAATTTTAATTACTATTTACCCTCCGCGAGCACCGCGCGCACTTCCCGCCCCGCGGAAATTCATTAGGCGCCTTTACAAAAAAAAAAGTACTCTCGAACGTATAACGCGAAAACGTGCGCCGGACGGGGGGCGGCGGCGAAAGCAATTCGAACCGAACGCCGCGCTGCAAAAAGCCGCGCAAGACATCCAGGGATCGCGTCTGGAAAAAAAATTCAATTTGCCGCGCTTACCCGTCTTCCTTGATAATTGGCCGGAGTGCGAGTACGTGACTCGCGGTTAACTCGCTCGGGGCAGTTCGCTTCCCGGGGCGATTTTGATTGATCGCAGGCCCGCGGATTTTACGAGCGGAGCGGAGCCCCGTTTACGGTTACGTTTATGCGCGTGGATGTGTGCGAGGGTCGATTCCGCATTGGCGACGGCGGAGTTGGCGGAGCGTAATGGCCGTGTAAAATGAGGGAGGGCCGATACGGTATCGGTGTTTGGTAAAAGTGCGCGCCGCTGGAAAGTAGGGGAGCGAAGTTGTTTATGGAAATCGTAATTGTAACGAGATGCATTAAACCGCAGTTGGGGGCCGGAAAAGCGGAGCTTATTTTCTACGTTGCAAGATGAATGGGGGTAATGGAAGTATATAAGCTTGCGGCAGTTATTATTGAAATGTGGAATGGCACGTTGCAATTCGAAACTGTCAATATTTTTAATGTATCAGAGAATTGATTAACTTTTGCTTTGTTTGAAATAATTTGCATTACTTGTACATTATCGTCCAGCGTATTATAATATACGGCACTTCGATCAAACGCATGATTGAAGATACATTTGGTACATTATTAAAATGCAAAGATATATACGTATTTCGTAATTTTGCAGGCACATACATTGTAAATATTTGCTATTAATTGAAAATTACAGCATTCTATAAATTCGCGTTGAATTACACGCCGCGTTTCATTAATATTTAACGTTGCGCAGTAAATTTATTTACCTCGTATGTCAATGCGTTGCGTGTGGCATTACCTTGCATAATATTCCAAATTTCTCGAAATCCTCAAATTTTCTCTCTGCACTGCGCGATTGCAGTCCGCTCGTTCCATTGTATCGAGAGTAAGTGACAAAGCAGAAACAGTACAAAGCCACCGCGTCAATTCAGCGTACAAAATAAGCGTTAAATAACGTCCATTTTATTCCACCTCGAAATAATGCGCGCCTCTTACCTTTTCATTCGCTCCTCTTTCCTAAATGAAATTTCCCCGAGACACCTTCCTCTAAAGATTAAGCCCACCGCCACATTCCCCCCACAAAGGGAGGCGCAAAAAAAGCGCGCTCCCTTCATTTTGACTCGCCCGGACAATATAATCCCGCCGCAAGACAAGAGAGACCTCGCCTCCTTACGTAATCCCTCAGCTCCGCGTAATTAAAACATAAAAACGCAACAGCTCTCTCTCTCTCTCTCTCTCTCATTAAAGCGGCAAAAAAGCGCGCCTCCCCTCCCATAAACCGACTCTCATACCGTCTCCCCCGACGGCACATTAAAAGAAGCTGCAATTGCCTGCATCGATCGGGCCCCCGGTGTATATATAACAGCTCGCGCGTTCGGAATGCGCGATCGATATCGGGGGAGGGGGGCACTTAATTCGCAGAAACGCGCGCGCGACAACTCGAAGGGACGACTCGGCGAGCAGCTCTCCGCGTTCGATATATATATATGTATATGGTACATCGGCCCCCGTGAAATTCCGGGCCGCGTGCTTGTGCCGTCGTCTGCATTCCCCCGGACATTAAGCCAGCGGCCGGCAGGTATATATACGCGTTTACGTGTAATTGCACAACCGCGCCGTTGCCAAGTGTCCGATGCTTTATGTATACTCGGAAGAGAGAGCGAGGCTGCATGCGCTTCCGCTTTGGCCGCCGTAATTGGGCTACGACGAGTGAGGGAGAGAGAGGGAGGAAGGCCTTTTGGAGCTTTTATTTTTGGGATGCCGAGCCAAGAGCTTTCCTTCTCTCCCCTGCGGCCGCGGGCTTCTTTCAATCCGAGAGAGGACTGAAAACCGCGCGCTGATTTCGAGGCGGCCGGGTTTATTCGGGGAATGGAAATTTTAGTGCGTTCGTTTGGATGTGATTCAATTGCTGAGATTTTAGGGAGTTTCGGGATGTAACGGTAATGTTTTGCCGCGTTGTGCGGGAAATTGTTACTTTTAAATGGGTTTGGGCTGTATTTTAGATAGTGGAGGTAAATATTCGCCTTTAATCTTGGATAAATATTGGAAATGGAAGGTTAGTCACAAAGTTTATTTTGTCATCACGAAAAAGTGCAGTTATTAAGTTGCAAAAAACCCGTGACTCATTGTTTCTCGCTTAAATAACTTAAAGAAACTTCTTACATAAAATAAAAATTAACGGTTTTTTTCTCACATTTTTTTCTTATTCTACGTTGTTCTAACAACATTTCAGTCATAATTAAATATAAATCCAGGCTCAAAAGCTGCGATGAAATAAAATATCTATAAAAATTTTACTTGGTATTAAAAAAATATTTCTTTGAAGACAAATCAAATGATTTTCAAGGTTCACTTCTTTTTGAATAACTTACTAATCCTAAGAAAATATCCTCATATAAAACTCACCAGTCTCAACCTATAAAAACCATCATCCCCCCCGCAAAAACACACCCCAACACCCGCAAAACCGTACAACTCGCGCGCGAATTAGCGCCGAAAGCTCCCGAGTCCCGACAATGCGCAATGAAAAGGCTCTCCGGCGGCGGTTGAGGTTTCGGGGGGCCGGCATTTGTCGGTCGGGCGAGTTTCTTAATACAACGGGCGTGCTCTCGGCTCCGGCGGCGGCGGCGCTTCCCTAAATTTAGCCTCGTCATCCCGCGCGGCCCTCGGAATCCTGGAATAATCTGCTTTTCAGTATTCCAAGCGTTACGAAAGTGCTTGGAATGCAACGTCGCTCCGCCACCGCGAGGAGATCGACGACGACGACGACGACGCCGCGGCCTTTTCCCATTAGGGAACCTCTTTTTCTCTTTCTCTCTCTCTCTCTCTCTCGGCGAACAGCGAGGGCCTTTGTATCGAGTCCGAGACGATGAGTTTTCATTGTTGTATTAGTTTTTGCTGCTCGGGTGAATATTAAAACGCGGAGCTGATTGCCTCGCCTTGGGACAAAGGCGATATTACAGTTACGATTTTATTCGCTCCCGGAATGCTAAGTTTTCGAGGGAATTCGGTTAGGCGATATTTTGTCAAGATTTAGTTGGAGTGTAAACGTTTTTAAAGGATAAATAATGGAATTTTTAGATTAGCACTGAATTATTTAGTTTTAAAATTTTAATATTTCATTTAACCCTGAGTTGAAAGTAACTTTGTAATAATAATAGTTTCAAATTATAAATGGAAGATAATTATAAATTAATTCACTCGACGTTAAATTATGCTAAAACATAGTTAATATATCTCACTTTCTAATTTTCTCATCAAATTAATTGAAAATCTAACAGCAAAATGAAGGACTCTAAAACTTATACACTGAGAAAATTTTTTGGTAAAAATTACTATTTTAATGGTACTCGGAGGACAGACTCATATTTTAATAATTTTTACCGCAATTTTAGTATTTTGCAATATATTTCGTATATTTTACGATAATTACAGTAAATTTTAGCTTTTAGTTTGTAATAAATATTAAATCGCAGTAATAATTATTAAAATATGAGTCGGTCCTCCGAGCACATAGTAATTTAAAAAAAAAACCTTAATTTTTACCAACTATTTTTCTCAGCGTACTCATCATCAAACCCCAACACGCGCACCGCCCAAAAGTCGCCCGATTACATCATCCGATACACACCTGCACGAGCGTCGAGCTGCCCCGCGCGAATCAATAATCAATGCCCGGCATCCATAATCCCCCGAACACCTCTCGGCAATCTTGCCAACTCTTGAAATCTCCGCCGCCGCCGCTCTCTCTCTCTCTCTCGCGCGCGAGTTTCGGCCCCGGTGGCAACAACCTCGCGGTTATTTCAGTATGGCTCTCTCTCGCGTCAGGGAATGCAGCGCCGCGCGCCCTGCATCGGCACGCGCGCCGGGCGCATGCATTAATTCGCGCGAATCGACGCCCCGCGCATCAAACCCCGCTTCCCCTCCGCGGGGGGCGGGAATGTTTCCGTGCGCCCGCTAAATAATAATTGAATAATGATTACGAGCGCGAGGAGAGGCTCGAGCTCCGAGCGCGCCGCAAGAATGGAATCGGACGGGGTTAGTCGGTTCGAGTGGGTGCGCGGTGCCGGGCAGGAATGTCGAGGTTTGTTTTGCGAGGCTAATTGCTCGACTCTGCGGACGAGTGGTGTCGGTGGTTGAGGGAGGATCAGCGGCACGGTTGTTGTACTGAGCGCTGAATAGTTTTTGGGGGAGGTTTCGGGGGTGTTTCGATCGGAGGGTGATTATTTCGAGGAGGTGTGGTAGTGTCTAATTTTAATTTACTTGCTAAAATTGTTATTTCTGAAAAAAGTAGGTCGAAAGATGACTTTAATTTTGATTAAATGGAAAACTATATTTTTGCTTATACTTTATTGTTGAGGTAATTAAAAATTAAGTAAAAACTCTACACCTGGTAACCATAAAGTTTTAGGCACGTTTTCACAATAATAATTTGGGAAAGGGTACTTTAGGAGCAGATGTTTTAGT
>UCOL01001509.1:0-35775 GCA_900474335.1 Ormyrus nitidulus
GTTATACGTGATTAAACAAAAATCGATTTTTCTTAAATTTTTGCTAAAAGAGCTCATAACTTTTGAAAAATCGAGCGTTAGACCGAATGGACGCGGCGTCTTTCATATTTAACATTAGAAAACAGATCCCAAAGTTTGAACAAAATCCGTGACCCAAACAAGTGAGACTCTCCTGGTTAGTGTGGATTAATACTTATTCGTCTAGAAATAGTTGTAGAGGTTTTATACAGAAATTTAAGAAATAGTTTCAATGATAATGTTAATAAAACATAAAATAAAGTTTCAATTTAAACAAATAAACAGATGGAATAAACTTACTAAATAAAAAAAAATAACAATAAAAATAATTCCAAGTAATCAGCAATATTCTTAATAAAATACATTGAATATGATTACCTCAAATGCTCGTTCGTTTTTTATTAATACAGTTGACCTGGAAAAAGTTTTAAAAAATAATACTATTCCTCATAAAATTCAATGCAATCAACATAAAGTGTTTTTGAATAGGCGTCGTACAATTAATTATGTTTATGGCAGAGCTGTATTTTCTTGGTGATAAACAAAGTTATAAATAGATATGCATTTGAATCAAATTTTCTAGATATTTGAAATACAGTCGTAATAATAATAAAAATATTATAAAAAATGTTATAATTACAATAATCGCTTAAAAATTAGTTAAAAGTACTCTAAAACTATTACGTTTCTGAAATGACTTCAATCATGCTATTCTATATTCGATATTAAGGAGGGAATAGTAAAAAATATAATAACATAAAAACAGTGGCGAAGGAAGGTATACTGTTTAATTTTTAACATTGTTTATTGAATACAGATTTTTCATTTTCACTAGGATTTTAAACGAAGGAGATATGAGGGGATTGATAAATAAATTCATAAAACATAGCTTTCAATACATTTTATTCCATTAAACCACAAACGTTTTACATTTTAAAAATGCTAAAGATATTTTTTGTAATATTAGGAAATTATCACCGATAAGAAAAAAACAGCAAAATAAAAAGTTTGAAATGCAACAATTACGTACTTTTTAAAATAAAAACTTACTTTTTTGTATTAAGTAATGAAAAAGCTTATTTAACACTGCATTATCCAGTTAAAAAAAACAAATTAGAATAACAATTTAAATTGTGTTTCTTGCAAAATCCGTAAAAGTTAAAGTATTTTTCAACAAAAAAGCATCAGCTCCATCAGGGATATTAAACATGAACGCGTCAAATTCAAAAATGTTCTTGACAACTGCCATTACTCTGAAAAATTTATACGCTTTAGGCCGGGTTACTACTACAGCACCGAGTCGTAAACATAAAAATGCGTGCACCCACTCACGCGAACATTACCGTTGACGCGAACTTAAAATAATCCGCTCCAATTTCTAAGAGTTACAAACGCTTCTGCATTATTAAAAAAAATAAAAAGCAACCCCTCGCGGTTTACAGACGAAAAAACTGAAATCCAGCATAAGCTGTCAGTCTCCGCGGCGTTTACGACTATACTGCATGCGAAATTTTATGCCTCTTTTCGGCGCGCCTCCCGTATAAAGACATCGTATCGCACTTCAATTCAAAGTCCCACAAATTGTCGAATATTCAATCAAGGCAGGCAAAGTCGAGCGGAAATTACAGCCGGCGACCGCATCATTAGACCTTTTGCAAAGCGTTATCAGATATCGAAGAGAAAGTTTAGCATTATATTGAGTCGCGGCGGCAAGAATGCCGCGCCGGAGAGCAGAGCTCGAAGAATAGCCCAGCCCCGAGACACACTGATTGCTCAACGCCTTTTATGTATTTTTAATCAGAATATCGCAATAATTGAACAAGAACGCCGGGGCTATCCTCCGTGGAAAAATAGCCGGCGCGCTCGCACGTAGCGAGGATAATAGATAACCGCCGCGACCTTGCCGGCAATGCGCGAGAGAGAACACCGCGTGGACACAATGCTCCGCCGGCTCGCAATCTAAACTGACCACACCTCTATCAAGGGTGGCCGCGTGCACAGAGCGGCCGGGGAGAATAGGAAAAAAATTCGCCGGCTCTCTCTCTCTCCCACTCGGCCTTCGTCGGGCCTCTCGAACGAGAGGGAAATTATACGGACGATAGGAATCGCGGTGGCGTTATCTCAAGTTCGGAATGCGGCTGCAACCGGTAGTCGTTGACCCAGCGATCGCGACCCGGAGACTATATAAGAAAAGAAAAGAAAAGAAAAGAGAGGCGGGGAGGGTGAGGCCGCCTGATTTATGGAGCAATCCCTGCCAGCCGCCGTTTTAATGCGCGCTCAAGCACACCTTAGTCTCTCTCTCCCTCTCTCTCTCTCTCTCTCGTTCGCTCAGCCATATACGGTCAGGAGGGGAAAACGGCGCGAAGCAGGCAAATGATCCGGGACAATTGGCAGGTGCTCCATCAAAGCGAATATATCTGACAACTTTCTAGTCGCGCTCTCGCGCGGTTATTAAGGGCGGCCCGCCCGATGGGGGAGGGCATTTTGTCTTCATTACGCAAGCCGCTCGCGCGCGCGCCAATTACTTTCTTCGCTCGCCTTTTTTTTTCCTCTTCGCCCCGAAGGTTTCTCCGGCTTTAAATTGCTCTATTACGGAGTCTCGGCACGTGCTTTAGATTTTATTATCCGATATGACTTGTTGATCTACGCTTGGGCTTTGATCGAAGAAATATTTTGGGCCTCGCTCGCCGGTGTTTGTCAATTAGCTCCCCTTCCGCCGATCGATTCTAATGATGCCTCGCGACGCCTTCTTGCGCAACGGTCTCCTCGGAGCGCGCGACAGGTGCTTGCCGTTATAAATATCTCATAATCGCCGTCTCGTTAATGTATTTCAGCGGGGGAAAATCGTGTTGTTATGCATCTGTGAGGCATGAATAATTAATATCCCCGGGACGGGCGGAGGCTAAAAGCGATACGACAAGTCGTAACTTTGGCGCTTTTTTAGAATATCGCGAAAGAAAACCGTTGCAGCAGCAGCCGGGCAACAAAGAGCAATCGCTCATATCGCTGTATCAGGAAACTATTACGCGAGCGACAACACATTCGTTTCAATCTACTGCGCCGATAAAATAGCTCTCTCGCTCTCTCTCTCTCTCTCGAGAGAGAGACAATAAAATTTTCTAAATCGATTTGTTTTCCCGGGAAAAAGTAAGCGCGTAAATCACGCTCCTCATAATGGGAATCCGAGTACAAAGAGAGCTGTGCTGCGCGAGAGTTTCAGAGACTCGTTTACTTTAATCGCCTCTCGGCAAAAGCGTTAATTTCGAATGCAAAGTATACAATAAACATGCATTGTTCCACGGCGATTCGCAGCGAGAATCTCAGGATTAAAAGCCAAGTCGGCGAAAACTGTATCGGCCGCCGCGCGAAGAAAGGAAGATTCGGGCGGTGGCGGCGGCGACCTTTCGAAATTTGCGCGAAGGTTCAGGCCGCTCTCACAATGAGCCCCGAGAGTAGAGAGAGAGAAGAGCTCTCGGCGCGCAGGTGATGAAACGTAAGAGATTACGCAGTCCTGACTCCGCCGCTAATAGAACGTTGTGCAGGCCTCTCTGTGTCTGTGTGCATTAGCTATATATCGAATTATCGAGCGCCTTGTTCCCACAGGTTCGCGCTGCCGCGTGGGAAACAACGCGCGCGCGGATGCCTCTTTATGCCGGCTGCTGCCGTTGCTGCTCTGTCGCCCGTAATTCGCCGCAAGGTGCACGCGGAAAGCCCTTGTAAGCCGTCGATTTTTGCCGCGGATCCTCTTCATATTTCGAAGGCAGAGGCAGAGAGCGACTCATTGTTCGGAGGAGCCGCCAGCCAATTTAATGCGCCGATTCCCCGCGAAATTATAGCCTGTTTACGTGTTTGCCCGAGCGCGATTTTCTGGGTGTGTTGATTGCCGGGGAGTCTCTGCCGTGTCGTTCGTGCAGCGAGGTGCCGCAACGGCTTATCGACTACTGCCGCGAGAGGATTTTGAATGATATTCACGCGCGCGCGGCGCACCGCCGCTACTTGAGGGAGCTCCAATTGAGGGAATTGTACAATTTTCCCAGAAGACTCGTCGGAAGAGGGCTCGCAGCGATTCGGTTGGAAATTATTCTTATTTGGATCTATCGTGCTCGTAAAAGAAACAATGGAATATTGAAATATGTTTAATGATGAATGCTTGATTGGCTTGTGTATTATTCGCGGAATCTTATTTCTTTCTAATGTTATATTGCGTACAAAAGATATAATAAAAAATATGAATAAACATTAAAATAATTTTAATTTAATTTTACTTTTCTCGTTTTATATATTTTAGCACGTCGAACTTTAACTTTGATTAATAAAAGAAAAATGATAGAAGCTTTATCCAATCTCCATTTCAGTTTAAGCGGAAAATACGATACTGCAGATTATTTGTTTAAAAATGTCATGACAATGGAAGGATATATGAATAAATCGCTAAAGAGTCAGTAAAGGAGCAGAGTGAATAGAAGAATGAAAAGGCGTACGTTTGATTATAAATCGTGCGTTTATTGAGCGTGTATCTACTTATATTTACATACACCGCCAAAAATTCATCGAGTCGTAAAAAAAATAAGTATATATATATAGTATATATATTCACAAATACGTATATGTATCAATGGCATGAATCTCTCGCGACAGACAGGTATACGGAAAGATGATAAAAAAAAAAGAGATAGCAGTAGTAGCATCAGATAGGAAGTAGTAGAAACAGAAGAGAAATTTCAAGCATACACGTCGCCGTCGCGAACGAACGACTTCCTCCCGGGGACTATTGATCTCCCTCGGCGTGTGTATTGGCACATGAGTCTCGCTCCGCTCCGTGTATCGTTGTCGAGAGTTCCGCGGTGGTATTATTGCTCCTAGCTAGATGTCGGGGCCCCGAGTCGGCCCGATTTACCAGTGGCCGAGGCCGTGGCCGGTGACGATGGCGGCTCCGTGGCCGGCGCCGTGCGTCGTGATCTTGCCGGAGGGGCCGGCGATCACGGCGGAACCGGCGTCGGGGCCGGAGACGGCGGCCGGGCCGGCGTGGGGTCCGGAGACGGCGACCGGTCCGGCGTGGGGTCCGGCCAGGGCGACTCCGTGTCCGTGGGGACCGGCAAGGACGGCTCCGTGGTGGCCGGGCCCGGCGAGCACGCCGCCGTAGTGGGAGGGACCGGCGGCCACGAGGCCGTGGTGACCCGGCGAGGCGAGGACGACTCCGCTGCCGTGACCGGCCCAGCCGTGACCTCCGGCCCAGCCCGCGGCACCGTGACCTCCGGCCCAACCGGCGGCGCCGTGACCTCCCCAGCCGTATCCTGGAATTAACATTGTTTTCTTAACACCTTGCGTGCCGAGAATTGGCAGTTTTGTAGAAGGTTACTTTGGCACAGAACTGCGACGTTTTCAAATTTTTTAAAATCTGACTTTCTGAGTTAACTAGAACTGCAACGGAAATTCTTGTTAACGATGTGCAAATGCAGTAAGATGATGCCTAGCAAAATTTCACGTGTTCATTAAGTTTATCTGTACGTATCGGGTTTCAAGTATGCAAAAATTTCAATTTAACTCTGTTACAAAGCAGCAGCAGTTGTAATGTCTGTATTGGTACTCAATTCCGCATATCTTGCAGCATTGCACAACACATTTCATCGATTTGAATTATTATAACAGCACAGTTTATTTATCGATTGATAAGCATCAGATTTAACTTTTGAATTACTCTAAAAGCTTGTATTACACATTCAGAGGATAACAAGCCGAAATTTTTTCGCTAATTAGAACTCGATGCAACAATTATTTTAAGAATTAATGAATGCAACAAATGGAATCGAATTTTCTGTAAAAAATTTTCAAAAATGAAAAATATTTATCGAAAAATCCAGCACCCTTTGTTTTACATTCTAACTGAATACCAATTGAATACCAATATTTCCGCAAACAAAAAAAAAAAAAAAAAAAGAATTCCCAAAAAGAGAGAATGAATAAATGCTACATACCTAAACCATTATGACCGCCGTCCCAGGGTCCACCCCAAGGGCCCTCAACGTGAGCGGGTCCAGCGACGGAGGCGGATACGACAGCGGGTCCAGCTACGGCGCCGCTCACGTGAACCGGTCCGGCGACGGATCCGGACAGGTGAGAAGGTCCGATGACGGGTCCGGCAAGGGCGGAGGGTCCAGCGTGAGGTCCGGCGAGGCTGGCGGGTCCCAGAACGGGTCCTGCGAGGGCGACTCCGTGCGCTCCCCAGACACCGCCGTGGCCGCCGTGGCCGCCCCAGGCGCCGGGCCAGACGGCACCGCGCTTATCGCGCGCGGCGCTCGCGGCGGCGATGATGGCGAGACAGATGATCTGCAAGTTTATTGGCCCGCATTAGCCGGCCGGACGTTTACGGCGCGGATACCGAGCGCGGATTTACGGCCGCCAGATTCGTTAATGGCTCTCTCTTTAACTTTGAGAGAGAGAGAGAGCAGCCGACGCGATAGTGCCGCCGCGCCTGATTTACCGGGCGGCGGTGGCGCATTGTTTCTTTGAGGTCGAGGAGCTTTTTTACCTGCGACGGCTGAGGTTTTGCCGGGAACGAGTTTGTTAAGTAGCCCTTTATATTCGCTAATTTCGATTCTGAATACAATGGTTAAATTAAAATGCTATTCAAAGTAGATTTGCCCGATGGATTGCGCAATGTGGAGCATAATTGCGATTTACTTATGCAATCGTGATTGATCCAATATGCACAGGTGCTAATTTCGAAGTTAAAAAATTGCCGATTCTTTAAATTGTTAGTTTCCTTTAGATTTTTTCAGTTAAAAATGATTAGAAAATTTGTGCAAGTAGAAAATTCCGTGATTGGTAAGACGCCCACGCGCGCCTTTTAATACATGTGTAGCGTATATAATTAGTCAATTTTTTTTTTTTATCGTGAGCAAATATGATTATAATTTGTTAACTATTATTAATATATTAAAAAATTGGAGATACTGAGGGTTGTAAAATTTTTTATTCCGAATATTCTCAGAAAATTCATCGAGTTTTAAAAAATACGTTAATTCAAATATACCTTTTTATTTATTAACCTTTAATTGAATATTTGAACAAATATAAAATGTTACTTTTCAATCAATAAAATATTTTTTAATCAATTATCAAGATATATTTTTATTATTTTCCAAAGCTTCTTAATAAAAATATTTATCGAACTTTTGATTTAACGATTTAATTAATTTATAAAACAAAAAATGTTGGGTAATATTTTATAAATCAGAGATAATAAATAAAACAGCTCACCCCGTGATTATTTCAATTTAAAGCGATTAAAAATAGGTGAAAAAAGTTACTCACAATAAAAGCAAAAACAGATTCCGAAAAATCCAAGCTTTACCTCAAAGAAACAAGAGCAACCAGCAGCGTACCGCAAAAGACAAGAACCTCCCCTGCGCACGACGTTCCCTCCCACCCTAAAGACCCCGTATAGCTCTCCGGCAGCAGGTCCCCAAAAACACGCGCACTCGTCCCCCGTGAGGACTCGCCCTCCCGAACGCCAACTCCGCTATACTTACGAGACCCTTCATGTTGTCGGCTGTCGATAGGTGAGTGTGGCGGGCTCGGCTTGCAGGTGCTTATATATGCGGCGGTCGCGAGTCGCGGCAGGGACCGCGCCCCCGCTTGCGCGCCCAATCCCTTCGCCGCGGCGCCGCCGCGGCAAAAAGGGGGAGAGCGGCACGCCGGCGTGTATAACCCATTGTGCAAGAAGGTCGCAATCGGACACACCCACGGTGCACAAACACCAACAGACACAGAGCGCCGCGCGGCGGCCTTCGCGGGGTCCAGGAACCGCAACCTCACCCCGACTCACGTGGCCTCGGCGAGGAGAGCCGGCTTTTTTTGTTGCCCGCGCGCACGCATTCTCTCGCGGCTCCTGACGCGCTCCCGTGCCCCGACACGCCCTTCTTTCGCTTTTCTTTTCTTTCCTCTTGTCTTTTCCTGCACCGGGTATAAATTCGGCCGGCCGACCGAGGCGCGGAGCCGTGTGTCGCGCGCGCGTACCGATTATCAGATCACGCGGCCCCGCGCGTTCGGTATCGTATGGTGCTCTTGGAAATTGGCTGCTTCTTCATCGTACGTAGAGCTCTCTGTTTGCTTCATATTTTCTTTTATTAATACGCCTGGGGGATTACATAAGCGCAGACTTTCGCCGGCGCTCGTATATACAGAGGAGTCCAAAGGGCACGGGGGCCTTAGCGATAAGCGTATATACGGCGGCGGCGAGTCCATAAATCTCTGGCTTTATTTAGCTGTATCGAAATTCTGACGGGCTCTGGCAAATTCGCCGTAATTGTACGATCTATCACGGGGGGAGCATCGGCGCTCGCGGAGCGCGCCGGCCTCTTTTTCCGCGATCGGTATAAATCGCGAAATCGGCCACGATTAACCTCTCGGGCGGGCCTTGCGAAATCGGCGCGTCACGAAGCCGCCGCCGCCGCCGCGCTCTTGTAAAGTCCCCCGTTTTTCGCGGCTAAGACAGAAAAAGTGCACGTGTCGGATTCGTCGGTTCGGGCGCGAAGGAGGCATCCGCCCGGCGGCGGGGGGGCACAATAAACGGCCGGCGAAAGAATGGAAGGCTCGAACGTGATCGCGGCTAATGGCGAGCCTGACATTTACGGTCATTGTCTGGCGCGCCGGACGCAATAGTGTGTCGATGTTCCCGGGAAGCGGAGTATTGATGCGCGCTCCCGCCTTAAAGACAGAAGGCCAAATTGCTTGTTTCGCGCTCCCGAGTCTATACTGAGGCTGTGGCTTCGCTTTAATGACGGCTGTTATTTCGATGAATTTTTTTTTATGATCGGTGCATGGAGTGTTATAATGACTGGCAGGGCGGGCAAACGAGGCTCAATTTGTAGTGAAATGGGTGTACTTTATATGGCTCGTATAGCAAGATGTTAATTTCTTCTATAATCGAATGACGAACCTTAAATTATTTTTTTTTAAACTTATTATCAATATATAAGTAGAGATTTGAAGTGCGATGCGAACGTTTATTATTTTTTAATAGGCTTTAATGAACTACAATCTAATAAAAGGTTTATGAATAATTATTTATGCGTAATCTATAAAATTCAGTAAAAATCGAGAACGACTATCAATAAGTTGAAAAAAAAACTACATGGATGATTACTAATCTTAATTCATATTTTAATTATAAATTTAATTAACGGTATATTAGATCATTATTTTCCTTTCTAGTTTAAATTAGTATAATAAGGTTGATGACTAAACGGAGAAGTTAAGTTCAGTATCCTTGACCTCAATGCAGGGAAGATTTATTTATGTTAACTGCTTTGCAAGCAAAATAAAGAATCAACCTAGAAATAAAAGTAACATTATTATTTTTTTAATCAATTTTTTAAGTATAAAGTTAGATTTATAATTGAAATAAATGCAACTATGCAAAATTAATTTATCAAAAGATGTCGGAGTTTTACCATACCTTATACTCTTGTATTGTCACCCTTATCTCGAATTTTAAAGAAATTCTAATCTTTTTTTAAGTAACTATAAAAGTGAAGAAGATACGAGAGTTTGAAACTTCTTTATATCAAGTCACGATAGAACTTTACTACTTAATACTATCTCTCGTAAAACTTACTTGATTTGAAAAAGAATTTAAATTAATCGTTTGCATTGCATATAGCTAAAATACGGAAGATAATTTCACTGATTTTGATTGCATCTCAAATGCTTTCATTTTTGACGATTTAATTTCTTCATTTTATACATCTGCTGATAATTACAATTTAAATCATATATTTATACATTATATATATACTATTGAATGCCAATTTAGCTTTCATCCTTGTTGCTTTATTATGTGCACAATGTTGATACTTCATAAATGTTTAAAATCGAGGAGAATTTCATGGCACTTAAAGCTCTGAAATAATAATTTCAGATTTTAAGAAAATATTATTCATAAATGCTGAGCACGGCTTTAAAATATAATCTATTTGCACCTTTAAGTCAATAAAGACAGTTCTAATTTTAAATCTAATTTATTCGTGTTGCTCTAGATGGAACCTGTTGTTTATTCCAACATTTTCTTGCACGTTAGAAAGCAAATGAATCTTGCATTGTAAATAATATATTGTTGAAGGCCGAAACTCACCGTGGTGGTTGGAAAAAATCTGCAACGTCATGGTGGAACAGATTTCTTTCACTTATCCTTTCATTCATTTTTTATTAGACTTCTTCACTTTAGTAAAACGGCATTGAATAGTACTTGATATGGGTGTAATTTTTTCGTTTGACGTCATTCGAAGCTTACAAATAACTTTTCTCTTGCGAAACGATATTACGGATAGTGGTTGCTGCCAGCTTCTTGGAAGCTTACTTAAAAACAGATTATGAATTATCGTGAATTATTTTACGTAGCTAATTTTTTGTTTTGATAATATTCTAATACAATTAGCATTGAATCCCATGATTGCGAATTCCATTACTTGTAATTAGAGGCCGAGTTTTTGCACTAATAAATTTAACAGTTGTAATTGAATTCATTATTGTTATATGATTTACAATAGTATAATTCATTATTCCATTTTTAAATAATGATCTAAAATGAAATTTCAGTCTTTTTATCCTTTATTATTCTCGATATTAAAATAGTTATTTTACGCGCGTTGCCCCGTAAAAATATATTTTTATTAAAATATGATTACCCGATGAAATTTCAATTGATATTAATTAAGTCTATCACACAATTTTATTAAGTTGAGGGTTTCGCCAAGATAATCATCGAATAAGTAATTTTCACTCAAGTAATAAATACTAAACAGCTTTGCGTAATTGAAATCTTTGTGTTAAAATATCCGATAAACTTTTAATCTATGAAATTACATTACAGGTAATGATAGCCTTTTGGTGTTCAAGTGCATCGATACTACACTTATTCAAGTTAAGGTAAGCTATATTGAGCATTAGATAGTATTAGTTAAATAGCGAATATAGTAGCTGCAAGAAATGGGCTGCTCTCGGAAAACATAAAGTGAATTTAATTAATGGCTTTTACCCCTTTGATGTGAAAAGCTCTCAACTAAATATTGTAACTTAATTTACTCCTTCCTCGTTTCTTTTTGTACGGACTCGCGTTTTAAAATACCACTCTCGTATAGAATTGAGTGAAAGGTAACGATTGCTGACGTTAAGGCACAATGGCAAGTAAAAAGTTATTTAACAGAGGTGTAAAAATCAGAATGACCCTTCATTTGAATTTTTAGGTTTATGCGCCTTTGTTACGATAAACCCCATTTTAACAATCGAAAAGGTTGCCTTAAAAAATTTACTACTAATTCAAGTCTGACTGCGCCTTAAATTTTGTTACGCATAATCGAGCTTTCACGTAGAATATAAGTAGCCGAACTATGCCGTTATCTCGGCGGCATATCTGTTTATTCGAACGAACCCGACGCTTTGATATGTTGTTCTTATTTGTTACTAGAACCGCCATCTATTGGTTCTAACACATAGAGCATAACGATTTTTGCAACGACGAGCCGATTTATCAGAGGCGACTGATATATTGGTACGTCAAATTTGATCGATTAATTTAATTTTTTGAATGTAGACGAATAATCAGATTAGACGGATCTAAAAACAAAATTAATGTAATATTTTTTGCCAATTTAAGTAACGCAAAAAGCTTTCTAGAAATGTATTACCATTAGTTCATAATAAATTATTATTCAAATGGTTAAAATTAAGAAAACAGTTTCAATAATTTTTTTCGAATATTAGTGTTTGAAATTCGTAATTTTAGTTTTGGTAGTACCTGAAGAAATTTTAATAAATCCTATTACATATTTTATCTTTCACAGGTGAACAGTTACCGACTGCATACGAATTAGCTACCATATCGGTAAGACGTACAAGCGAAATCTAAGTAACTCTGTAGGTTAGATCGTTACATGCAATTTTATCTAATTTTGTAACAATATTTTCGCGCGTAGTGCTGCCATCTGTGACTAACACTATTTTTTATGCACTGGTTTAGAAACACACAAACACAATATCTACCAAGTCAGTGTAGGTCTTAAGTAACTCATCTAGTAAAAGATTCGATATGCTACAAAATTTTTTTGTAAATTTAGCTTTTGTAAATTTTGTAAATGTAAAGTAAAATATTTCAAGTTTCCAGTTTTTGCGAGAGTAATTAAGCGATGTAAACTTTAATTTTGGTTTCAATTTGAGAAAATGTAGTTGCATCGAATTTTTTATAGTAGCATATTCTGTTAAAAGGAAACTGCAATCTTTTTGAATGTTTAGTATTTTTTGATTGAAATTGAAATTAAAATTTTTCATTTAAAGCTAGATTTCAATTTGTTTTTGACGTATAGAACGAGTTTCTACTTTCTTTTTAAATTTTTTTTTCCACAACTCATAAGATAATCAATATAAAATATTTAAAAATTTGAAAATGTATTTGGTTTCATATTCTAAAACTTTGATCATATGCTACAGTATTTTAAGTAAGTAGATAAATGAATTAAATTTCAAGAATTTATCTTTTTTCTTGCATCTAACGTGAAACAAGTTTTTAATGAATCAATTCAAAGTAATTGCTCTAGATTATGCAACTTGGTGGATAATTAGAAAGTATAGGTAATTTTAAGCTTAAAACATAAGAAAATAATTGCAGCTCAATAAAGAACATGTGGTTGTAAGTAAATCAATAGATTTCAAAAGCAATTTTAACATTGCAGGTGCAGCAAATTTCTAGTGAATTATGAGAGTAAAATGGGAATGTAATAAAAAGAATTTGCGTAATAATTGGATCATTTTTTATAATAGGCATTAGATAATTTCAAGTTTATTTATTAGTAAACACTATGGAATGTTTGATATGTGAGTATTTAAAAAAGTTATTTTTTTTTTAAGTTTTTTTTGCAAAGTTTGAACTATATTATTATTGAAGTTATTGTTAAGACACGAGATTTTTGAAATAGTTGCAAGATTGCTTTTGAAAGTATCTATTGATTTACAAGAAGAAGATATTGAGTAGTTGTAAATGAATGGAGAGTTATTGTTAAGACATGAGATTTTTGAAATATTAATCGTTATTTTTGAAGTAGTTGAAAGATTGCTTTTGAAAGTATCTATTGATTTACAAGAAGAAGATATTGAGCAGTTGTAAATGAATGGAGAGAAGGTTCGAGGGTTGGAGGGTAGGCAGGGTTTAGTAGAATACAAAAGAGATTGTTTTGAGTTTTAAATACTGATGCTTTATTTTTATATAAAGTATTGTATAAATGTATAAACGCTATAAATACGTGGCATCTATCTATGGTGGTGGTGGGTGCTAGTCGTGATCGCATAGAAAGGGTATGACGAGGGCGGGCGGGGTCGGGGGCCGGCGGCGGCGCGCCATCTATGTACATTCATTCACTCACGGGAACGGCTGACCTACCATAATCTACCGGTCCTCTTCACTAAACATAACATTGTATATGCATAATATGTATAATATACGTATAAAAACGGGTATACACATGTAGGCATAATAGTACGTGTATCTGCGTAATATAGAGACAGAGGAAGTACAAACAGAAAAGTCGAGAGAAGAAGTAGTAGTAGTTAAGGTAGTGTGGCACATTCTATGCACATGGACGAGTATCTTGTAATAATAAAAAAAACCGTGTGTGGGTGTGTGGGTGTGTGTGTGAGTGTGTTGGCTGCGCGTGTCTGCTGCTTGTGTGTGGTTACGTTGAGTGCAATAACAAGAGCGAGGCCTACTAGGCGGCGGCTCGCTCATCTGGCTGGAGGCGACTCTGGATGCGATGAGCCACTTTGTTGCATGCGCGCGTGCCGAGAAGGTTGGTGTGTCCAGGATCGTCTTGGGACCCGGGGCGCCGGCCGCTCAAAAAACAGAGCGCCCGGCGGCTCCTCTCCTCGTGTGCGTAGATATACGTGTCTACATATATGCTTGTGCTTGTCTGCGCGTGTGGCTGCGTGTCTTCCTGTGTGTGACTGCGCTGCTCTGTGTGTGTGTGTGAGACTGTGTGTACGTGTATAGGCACGCCCGAGACTCGTCCAGCTAACTAGGGCCCGTGGCTTGGCTTGGGCGCTGACTCCGACCGGCGCAAAGGACACTTGCCCGCGGCCGGGGTGCGCGCGCGCTCGCGCGGCGAATTTCAAAAGTGAAACAAAACAAAAAAAGGAGTACAATAAAAAAGAGAGAGAAGGCGGAAGGGGGGAATCCCGAGTCGAACTTGGGAATTGACTAAAAAGAAGAATGTGTATACGTGTCGCTGCGTTCTCTAGGCGCTTGGCGAGCGGCCAGCAAACGGCAGACGCAGTTCGTCGCTCGCCGCAGTTCTTCTCTCCTTCGCTGTCTACTCGTGCGTGGTTGACTGACTGCTCGGCGCTCCATTCGTCCGCCGCTTTCTGACTAAAGAAAGCACGAAACGACTCGGGGCCGCGGGCCTCCTAGCCGGAGAGAGATAGAAGATGGTGGAGAGAGAAGAAGAATAGAGTGAGTGAGAGAAGAGAGATAGTTCTAGGAGAGTAGAGAGTAGAGAGCGCGCTGAGGATCGGTTGACCGGTTAGACTATGGTGGGTTTGCGGCCGTCGCCGAGCCGAGATCGCTGTGGTCTAGGACCGTCTACCACTTGCCATGGATACCGCCGGGGATGATGGCTCCGTGGGAGCCGAGTCCAGCGTGGATGGCGCCGCTGGGTCCGTTGATCACGGCGACTCCGCCGTCGTGTCCGCCGATTCCTCCGGCGATGCCTGGGCCTCCACCGATGACGGCGATGGCACCTGTGCGACAACGGGAATAACCCACTTAACATCAGGCTACTTTTGTGAGCAACTCAACAGGCGGTGGGCACTTGGTATGAGAGCTGAACTTTGTTAATCTTAGGTTGTCGGGGCGGTTAGTGGGTAAGAGGGGCGCCAGGACTCACCAGCACCACCGAGACCGCCGGGAGCGGCAGCAGCAGCAGAGCCAGAGCTGCCGTCGTCACCGTTGATTCCACCGGATCCGGCGTAGAAGGCGACGCCACCGTAGCTGGGTCCGACGAGGTTAGCGGTGGCCTGGGATGGGCCGACGAGGGTGGCAGTTCCCTGGGAGGGTCCTACGAGGGTGGAGGGTCCGGCAGCGGGTCCAACCAGGGAGGATGGGCCGGTACGGGGTCCACCGACGGACTTGGCGCCCTCCTGGGGTCCGACGAGGTCGGATGGGCCGCTCTGGGGTCCTACGTTGGCCTTAGGTCCCTCAGCGGGTCCAATGTCGGCCCTGCCGCCGAGCACACCTGCAAAAGCAACTGTGAGCTTGCGTCCTCCGTCCTGGGATCATCCTTGATCCCTCCTTCCTACGTACCACCGGAGACGATCTGCTGGACTCCCGCGGCACCAGCAGCAGAAGCAGCACCAGCGGCGTAGCTAGCGCCCAGGCCTCCCGATCCCAAGCTGGAAGCTCCACCCTGGAGGGAGTTGGCGGTTCCGGCACCAGCGGCGAGTCCACCACTAAGTCCGGCTCCACCATGTCCGCCGACGAGGCCGCCGCCGACGAGGCCACCATGGCCTCCAAGACCCAAACCTCCGTGCGCGATTCCAGCGCGGGCGGTCGCGACAGCCAGGCAGGCGAACACAATCTGCAAGAGCATCCGAGAGAAGAGGTGAGAACGAGGCGGCGGCGACGACGACCGATTTCCCCGCGGCGAGCGCGATGCAGGCTAGATCCCACGCGAGAGCGCGCGGAGCCGGCGCGACTTTCACTTTCGCCGCGCTGCACCAGACGCTCCCATTGTCGTCCGATAGGCTCTCCGTAAAGGGTCGTTATGTCATAAAAGCGGTAATAAGCCCGCTCTCTGCCCCCGAGGCAGCCTTTCGTAATTGAACCGATACCCAACACGGCCACTGTCCCCCTTGGCTCGACGACCGGTCTACTAATCCCTTATTAGGCCACAAAATTCCGCGCGACCGAGGCTGGCCTAGAGAGCGACTGCAACTTTTATGCAACACCGCGAACGCGCCCGTTTAAGCGTAATACGGGATTCATAATCAATCGATTCTCCCTCGTTAGTGGCACACACTTGTCGCCGCGCGGCGACTCGTGCGTCTTGCGAAACGCGCCGAGAGGGAAATTGATGCACGCCCCAGATACTCTGCTCTCTGCAGCTCGCACAAAGCGAGCAGCGCAAAGCGAGAGAGAGAGAGAGAGAAAGTCCGGCCGCATTAGAAATCAATCCCGCCGGCGGGGAACTCGGAACTAAGGCCGCGGGGAAATTACGCATTCGTTCGCTAATAATTTTGCATGCCGCTTTCACGCGACCGTCCTTTTTCCGTTTTTAATGAATTTTCCGCCGCGTTCCCAAGAATTTATTATCGGCGCAATTATGATTTGGCGCAAAATTGACGCTCGGAGGAAAACGTTTTACGGTGGAATATTAAAATTTCACGGTGTACTCGCGATTGTTGGCTCCGAGATAATTGCGAGGGATAAGCCGTTTCGAAATTTCCCGAGGAAAAAGCCAAGATTTTTACTGGAAAACATTTACTGATTAAGTTATTCGAGATAATTAAACGGTTTATTAAAATGTGCGATGGTTCAAAAATGACGAGGCTCAATAATTATCTTTGGAATCAGCGCGGTAAAATTAGAAAGTGCAGAGAAATCAGAAATAGTCGATTTTTCGGAAAAGCAGCCGATTCTCCCGTGAGAAAGTCCCGGCGAGTTATGCAACTCCACGAAGATGCACCGAAGAAAGTCGGAGGATTTTTTTTTATCACTGGCACAACGAATCGACAGTAGAATAAGCTCAAGCTCCCCGTGGAGCTTGCAAGAGAGATCAGGCGGTTAGATCGGCAAAGATCGGATAGAGGCAGCCGGAATACTCACAAAGGCCTTCATGTTTGGTTTGTGTGTGGTGGGCTGGTAGTCCGGTGAATGACTGACTTGGGCTAGGCCGGGCTGCCTTATATACGCCTAACTCCTCGGGCTCCCTGGCCACGCTCCACAATCACCATCCTTTCGAAAGCCGCAGCAGAGCGGCGGCGGCTACGGCCCCCCTTTCGACCCCCCCGCACCGGCTTCGCGGCTCTCCACCTGAGCTAGAGCGAGAGCGCAGCTGCCCGTAATCCTCTCTTTCGGCTATCTGTTCCCACCCCTCCTCTCTCTCTCTCTCTAGCGCGAGCGCGCTTTTTTTCCGCGCCGTCTTCCACCCTGGCTCTACCAGGCGAGAGCAGGCCTCTCTCTCTCTCTCTCTCTCTCGGTCTCTCGCGCGCTCTCTGGGCTTGGCCGAGTGCGAAAACAGCAAACCGGCCAGCACGTGCACGGGGCCACGACACTTGCATCCGCGCTTTGGCTCTCTACGGATAGATCGGCTCTCCATAGTGACGTCGCAACGCTGCTCGGGCTGATGCAAAGTTTTCGGCCTCTTGCGAAGCGTGGTGCTACGGCCTGATTTTTCGAGGAGGACATTATACAGTACATTCGGCCCGCGGCCAGTGCGAGGAGAGGATTTTC
Organism: Ormyrus nitidulus; assembly: GCA_900474335.1. Taxonomy (NCBI): domain Eukaryota; kingdom Metazoa; phylum Arthropoda; class Insecta; order Hymenoptera; family Ormyridae; genus Ormyrus; species Ormyrus nitidulus. The sequence continues at coordinate 17,513 of UCOL01001509.1, forward strand.
CGCAGTGCAGGGGATAATATCAGTCGGGGCCGGAACGCCGAGCTCGGATAGTCGGACTCGGAGCCTCGGCCGTACATACGCGAAAGTGTTTGTCGCTCTTGGGATACAGGGGACTCGCCGTGACAAGAGTAGTTTCTCTCCGAGGGGACTTGGTTGAGAATATACGAATTTTCGTTGAGGGATCCTTGGGAATTCTGACTAGATTCAATCTACTTTTCTCGATCGTTCTCGCTTCGAATGCTGTGTTCATTTAAACATTAATATAATACGCTTATAACTCGATGTACCAGTAAACAGAGGATTCGTTTTACTGCTTAACGGTGAACATAAAGTCGAAATTATCGTTGCACGAAAAGGGGAGTGACATAAAGTTTTTACGTTTATCATTACACACGTGTGCAATTCGTTCGTTTCAATGTATTACAAGTCAACGTTAATTTCCAAATTATATATTTTCAATTTTTCATTTATAAATCTGAAAATTAAACTGAAATTATCAAATATTTATTCGCACTGGAAAGTAGTTGAAATTAGCTTATGTTCAAACTAACTCACATAAATATAATCTGTATTTAATTACTTTGCAGTGCTGTATTATTAATTTGTAATTTAATTTTATAAATTTCAGCTGGCTTGAGACAAAATATTTAATTTTGATTGTAGAGATTTGAAAATTTATAAAATATTGTAAAATTGAGAATATTACGACGCCTGTAGAAACTGTAAGTATTTATAAAAATTGTTAAGAAAACTGAAGAGAATTATCAAGTGATTAGATTAATAAACCAAGAGAATGAATTAGAAAATTACAATTTCTTCGGGCGTTAAAATACGGCATTTCTATTCGTGTTAGATATATACTTATGTTCGCTTTTTACGCTTTTCCTGTTTACACTGGTATGCGAGTTATTTGCGTTAAAAACAAAATAAATCATTACGAAATAAACACGTCTTACGTAAAACTGTAATATCCGTTCGCACGTTAAACGATGTAAAATCAGAAGCATTTGAAATGCAAATTTTTTTTTTAACAAAATAGACGTAAGTGTTGCCTGCAATTAAAGATTCAATTGCAGCGTGTAATCTACTAAACGCTCTACGCCGAAAGGTTTTCCGTAAAAAAAAGCTGACGTGAAATTCACGATAATCATGGTGCATTGCGAAATACGGTCAAAATTTTCTCAACGCGCCGGCTGCAAAAATTACTGTGATCCCTGCGAATATTTTTTTTCCCGTGAATGATGTTAATTTTTGCGCTGGACGACCGGAAAATTTTTACGTACCTTAAAGCGAGCTCTCCAAATTGCCGAGAATTTTATGGTCATTTTTACTGGAAAACTGACTTCGCGTACGTATATATATATGTATATATATTCTTTATTATTTTTTAAACTTGGCTATCGTTTTATTATTTAATAATGTGCATGATAGATATTAATTAGTTCGGCCATATTAAATTGCGGATAACACGGGGGCACCGTTCCGCTTTTATGATAGTAATTCCTGATGCATAATTCGCTTCGAAGAAAAATGACGGTAAAAAGTTGGGCACAATGCCTTTCGTTAATTTCTAAGACATTGTACACATTTTCCCTATAAAAGAGATAAAAGGGTAAAAACATTTATTTTTTATTCAAAATATAATTCTGAATATAAAAAGGTAATGCATACAAAATATTTTGACAATTAAATCTCATATATAAAAAACATTATAATTAGTAAAATTCTATTTAAATATCTAATACATTATCAATCATTAAATTAAAATTATCAATAAAAATACTACACTAAAACTTTTAATAAAATTAAAGACATTAAAATATTTAATAATCCATTTTACAACCTTTTGACAACTTTAATCCAAAAGACAAAAATCGCAGTGAAAATTCGAAAGTTGTAATTCCTTCCACGAAGCTCACAATTCTGGTAAATGATATTCAGCCCGATAATTCCTTGCCGGTTCCGTTTTGCTCGAACGACAAATCGTTCCCGAAGCCACTGATAGCATACTCTTAAATTCAGCATCAGTGAGGTGCAGAGTGAACAGAAACGATTAGGTAGTGATATAATTCAAAGAAGCGACAAAATCTGCTTTAAATTTCCTGCCAGTTCTGCCGGCAAGAGGGATTGTAAACTCATTATTCAAGATTATGCTAAGTGCTAAACTTTATAGCTGTTGTCTACGCGATCCCATCAGCAAATCCTTATCTCTCTCTCTTTATTGTTTGATCTTACTTCGTGATTCTCTCCGCGAATACTCGTGGGAAAAAGGTCGATTTAATTATAATCTCAAATTTGAAAAATATCTCGGTAAGCACAGAGAGAGAGACTTCTAAATTGTCTTTTGATTTGCTGTGTAATTTTGTAGGAGCGTAAAACGCCATTCTGTAAATGCAAATAATATTGAATCTCGCAGGCGTTTGTGGGAATATTGATTTTTATTACAAGTTTCAAAACTGCTATTTATCGATGATCCAGCGAATAATGTGCCAATTGGCGTGTAACTCAAGTACCTCGCACGAAAAAAAAATCCTAAAATTGCCTCTAATCTCGTAACGCCTAACAACTCAATCCAGCTGCTGCTTAACCCGACGAAGCTGCAGTTGCGCAAAAAGAGGAAGAAATTCGATCCACTTATGACAGCTCCTCGGCAATTTGCCGAAAATCGCAGCCGATCATCGTCGACGTCGGGATCACGTCGCCCAAAGAGGAGAACCGACACGGGAGCAATCTCGGCGTGTTTCGGCAGATCCAAGAAACTCTCGCGCAAAAAACGGCGAGTCAAGTGTCGGGATCGGCGCGGGTCGCCTAATGGCCTGAATTCTTTTGCAAATGGATAGCCTGTCGGCACTCGTTTATACTTATTACCTCGGCTCGAGCGAAGCACACACACACACACACATACACACAGCACCGCCGGAGGGGTTGCGATCGGCTCTCGAGAGCTATACATCCCAGGCGCGTTACCCTGTATACGCAAATTCACAATTTGCATACTTTTCTTTCGCCGGGTTTTTCTTCCGATTCAATTAAGCCAATTACGCGGTTGCGACACATTTCGCTCGCGCGGCCAGTATTGCGCGCGCGCGCTGCCGCATGGATTATCGGGCGCGGCGGGAGTGTATATTTTTCGACGGTGAAAAAAAAAACAAAAAAAAAAAAAATGTCGGGGAGTTTTTCGAGAGAAGCCAGCTTCGGCGCGGCCGGAAATGAGCTTTCCTTTTCAATAACTCGATCATCGTTCGGCGGTACTAATACGAGCTGCCGCGTGCATGAACGTGCACGTGAAAGTAGATGCATGCTAAGTCCAATAAGAAGTGTTTTACTGCGTGTGGAATACGCCTACGCGGATGTGTTGCGAGCATATGCTCGCGAGATCTAATTATCATTACAGGGGGGATTAATTATTTTTTTTTTGTTTTTGGTTTTCCATAAATCAAAGGATTTCTTTGGAAAATTATTATCATTATATGCTAAATTATTTATTAGAAATGAGTATAAACAGGTTTTAATGAAAAAGAAGTTTTATTCTCTGGGAAAATAAGATTTCAAACACCATTTATCATTAAAGTATACATATGCAAAAATACAGCGGTCTCGTCGTTATTTTATAGTAAATGAAAAAGCTGCGCGCACTTTTATACAGCTGTTAAAGTCAGTTAAGTTCAAGAGTGAAAGCTATCTCCATACAGAGATATAATAAATTACAAATGCGTCGCATTATGTACATTTATAAAATACGCAAAACCCAGAGCGAAGCCCCGTGCTAAATTGTTCAAAGAGATTTTCATAAATGATTAAAACTCTTTAATAACTCGGCAAAGCCGACATAATTTAGCTTAAAAAGTCCCGCACCCGTCCCGCAGAGGGGGATAAAAATCTCTCGAGTTAAAACCCATGATTCTGCTGAATGAAAAAAATGCTTCGCATTCAGGTTGATCGTCGAGTTGAAAAAAAGAAAACGAGCCACTTGGCATGAGAAAAATGTTCATAATCGCGGCGAAGAGATCACTCTCTCTCTCTCTCGCCCCTCGATTGCGGGGAGCTCGTCGCATCATTAGCGCCAATTAAGATCATCAATAGACCCTAGAGAATATCCCCCCGTCGCTCGGGAAGGGGGACGGGAGGAGGAGGAAGAGAGGAAAAAGAAATGGGTCGAGGCTTTTCGTTTTATCAGCTGGTCTGGCGGACTCTCGCGGTGAGAGCTCTCCTTATCTCCGCCGAGATTATACCGGCAGCTTGCGTGCCTCGCCGCGCGGAAAGTGAAAGCTATTATATTATTTCGGAAGTGACAAAAATGCCCCGGCATCGCGAAAGCCGGACGACGGGATCCTTTTTCTTCCCCGGACGGCGGCGGCGGCGACCGGTTTCCGGCATGGCTTTAATAGCCCCGCCGCGGCGCGGGGACGCTTAATGACATGCGCGCCGCGCGCTCTGCTTTTTTTTTTGTTGTTGTTTCCAAGAGCGCCTCGACGGGACAGCGGCGAGTTTTCCCGTCGGTCACCGGATAGGTCCTGCGTACGTTTCGCGCTTAACACCGACAATTTGTCAATCAGAGATTTAATTTGAGGATATTATGCGCCGGAGTGATTGATTACTTTCGCGGTGGCTCGAAAGCGGTATATACGCTTCCGCGTTGATAAGGCGGCGGTTTCCATTGAAAATGAGACGCGGATTGGGTTCGAAACTTGCTTAATCATATGATACATACTCGCCAATTGATAGTACAATTATTGAATGCAAAAAAATCTTTACCCCGCTTCTTCGCGAGGAAATTTTCAAATCGAGGCTGCAGCAATGAAAAGTCATCGGAGCCGCCCGCTGTAGAAAGTCCGAGCCGATAAAATTCATCAGATACTGAGAAGCGTCGGCGGCTCTGGGCGAATAAAAAATAAAAAAAAAAGAAAAAAAATGATGAGACGTAACGAATGAAAAAATGAGAAACCCAGCGGCGGCGATGCATTCCTTGACACGCTCGGCGAGTCCGCGCGTCTCGGTTTATTACGAAAAACCAATTTGCCGCGAATTTCGTTCGAAAAATTCAGAGCGGCCACCTACATACGCCGGGCGCATTGTTGTGTTCCGGCGCGCGGCGTTTTCTCTCTCCGCCAATTGCGCAACTCCGCGCTGCGGCGCTCGCCGATTTTAATTAATCGAATGCACCTATAGGCGAGGCCGTAACGGCGGGCTCCTTACGTTCGTGCATTTCGTATTTTTTTCTTTTCCTTTTTTTTTTTTCGCGTTATGCGCGTCGACCGCGCCGGACGCGACCGCCGGGCGACCGACTGAGCGAAAACCATTTCGACACGCTTCCCGGATGAGTTAAGCTTTTTCGAGGAGAGCGAGCGGCGCTAACGCGATTCTCAACAGTGCACGTAATAATGCACGTAGGCGGACTTGTAATTTTGAGTAGATGTTGTCTGCTTTTGAACAAGGGAGTTGTTAGCTAATTAGGGATCGTATTAGCTGCCTTAGTTATTTGAGCTTTAGTTGTAAAGGTATAATTACATTATTTTAATTATGAATTAAACTTTGTCAGAACGAGGGATATTACTATGGTTAATTAACGCACAAAATTTCTTCTCTCACGAGGGGTTGCCTAAAATTAATTTGCAGATTCATATTTAGCTCGAAAAACATTCCCTGCGTAAGCATTTTCTACACTTGAAAAGCCTAAAACTTGATATTCTCGAAACGGCATAAACGTCTAAGCCCGGGATCTTGCATAATCCTTTCTTCCGACCGCCAGCACCTGAAGCAGTTATCATTCCGCTCGGCAAAAAAGCCCTCCCCGACTGTCCCCTTGAAACCGTCGGATAATTAGCCCCCCTCCCTAATGAAATATAGCGATAATGCTTGCCGGCGCGGCGAACTGCACGCCAGGCTCCCGCTCACGAGATAAGAATAAGCCCGGCGGAGGAGGTTGGCGCGAAAAACGGGCGTTGCGACATTGACCAGAGAGCGAACCGCTGCGCCGGCAAGAAGTGCACCATAAAAATATCTGGCGTGCCGCCACTCGGCGAACGACTCAATCCCTGCCCGCCGCGAATCCCGATTGAACGCGAGAATTCGCGATGGACAAAAAAGAAAAGCGGAGAGCCGCGCGGAGGAACGATCCGCGGTCAGTCGGTCGGAAGAGGAAGGTCATCGATGCCAGCCGATGCACAAAGCGGCTCCTGTTGCTGCGCCTGGCGGCGATCCTTTCCATTCGGCCAGGGCTGGAGGATAATGTGCGCTACAACGAGCGCTACGTGAGTCAGGCAGCGGAATGGGCAGGCTCTCTCGGTATTTTTTGGCGCCGCTTTTGTGTGTACGATGAGAGCGATCGTAATTGCTGATCTAATCGCTCGGCTGCACTTTGCAAGCGGTGCTCGTTTCGAATTTGATTTACTTGTGAAAATATGCTTATGAGTTTCTGCGGGGTGCAGCGGAATTGCGGGCAGCTAGTAAAGCGCGAAGATTATCGTGGGACCTTTCAGTAGGCTGTGATTATACAAATTACTGCAAAATTGTAGCCGCCATTTTTCTTATCAGAATTTATTTACGTCAACTGCTCGATACTCCAAAATACAAGTATTAAAACTAAACGAAAACGATTGATTCTGTCGTTTCTTTATTGTCGTATTTCAAAGTAACGAAAACTAGAAGTGCTCGAAATAACTCCCCGTACGAAAGGAGAGCCCCCTGTCTGTAAAAAGGCAAAAAGGATACAGCGCGGGCAGAAATTAAAACGAGCCGCTAAAAAAATGCCGTAATGATAGTTCTCCTCGATCTATCATTTAAATAAGTATACGCTGCGAGGGCCCATTAATACGGTCATGTAATAGCGGCAGCGTATCGAAAGACAATATATATCCCGGCAAACTATCCGGGCGCGACTACCGGCGTCGATTCGAAGCCGAGGAAAGCCGCTCATCGAAGCATATATATACGCACGCGGACGAAAAAAACGTCCCGCCGCGCCGTACATTAAAAAAAATCGCTCTCTCGCGCGCCGCGTGAGAAAGACAGAAGGCCGGCTCGGTAAAAATCGGGCCCCGGTTGTAGGTGTTATGGGCACTTCCCTTCGGTCATTTAACTGGAAAGTCCTTACGTAATATAAAGTGCGAGCGTTCGTTCGCCAGGCTACCGCCGCCTAAGTCGTTTCCGTGTTTCTCCCCCCCTCCCCTCCTCACCACTCCTCGCCGAGGCGATATGCGTATTTGCAATGCGTTTGCTAAATCACCCAAAGACATCCGATCGGATCGATACGCCTACGAGGAGTGTATATACGAGAGCGGAGAGCAGCTTTCTGCGCCGAGCGACGTGTACGCCTGCATTTTCTCCGGCTGTCGGGAGGTTTCTTTTTTCCCGGATTGCTGGCTCATCTGATCGGTACAGATTTCCCGTTAGGGGAAAAATTCGATTTGGCTGGATGCGCGGCTGCTTTCGGAGAGGAGAGTCGGGAGAAACATAATCACGGGATTTTATTGTTGTTATACCCTTCCGAATGGTTGTTCATTTAGAATGGAGTGGGTTTTAGAATCGAGTCCTTATAGTCTCTCTTCTGGCGTGGTGCATATTATGTATTTGGTATATTATCTGTCGCTCTGAGGCTTACTTTTGTTCGGAGCAATTTTAGTTGTCGGAGTATGTTATGAAAATTGTTTATACACGTGAAAATTTAACCTTTCAGAAATAATAAATAATAGAATTTCATTGCTCGAACAAAGTAAAAACAGCTTTTAATTATGTCTCCGCAAATTATATTTATCTTCACGCTGAAATTATTCGGAAGAAAATCGAATTTTGCGATAAAATTTACCTTTACAACGTCCCTGTAACTCAATAATAAAATCTATAAAATGCGCATTTCAAATTTGTATCGAAAGTTACTATGTACACCCCCCCCACCGCTTTCCCCCAAACAAGAAGGCGTGAATATTTATTTCTGTATTGACAGGGGCTTTTCTCAAGTGACCTCCTGAACTGCACTTTCTTCCACTCTCCGCGGCGCTCTCTCGGTTTTTCCCTTTTTCCTGCGCGCGCTCGATCGATAAGAGGCGCACCGTTGCAGCTCGGCCGCGATTATCGAGATTTGAGAGTCATTGCGCGCCTATTGTGAAATCGCTTTTTATTTTTCAATTTAATAAAGGCGCTCTTATCGAACATCCGGCGCGCGATTGTTTCTTTTTCTCGAGGCGGCCGATTTCGCGATACGACCGAAAAGCCTGTGTTCGTATATATATGTATGTATATACATATATATATATATATATATCCGCGGAGCGCACAATAAAACGCCGGGTTTGGCGCAATGTTTGTATGTACTCGAGCTCATCTTTTACGGCGCGAGCGTTAATCGCCGGTAATGATCTGCCGATGCGCCGGGAAAAGTGTGCGAGCGCGCAAGTCGCGTTGCTCGTAAGGGCGCCGTATATAAATAATGCTAAATCGTCGTCGGGCCGCGAGAAAAAAAAAGGCCTTTCGAGAACGTGGAAATGGGAGGTTTATTCGCGGCCGCTCCGCTATAAAAATGTCATTCGCCCCGTTGCCCGCTCGGTTTGTTGGGCCGGGATATTAAATAATCGCTAATGCCGAGTAATTTATCACCATTTTATTATTGCTATTTGAGCTATTAGTTGTTACATTATTTATACCGAGTATTAACAAGATAATTATATATGCCAACTCATGGTACTGTAAGAGCCTGGGCTTCGTATGAATAAATCAAATGCACAATTTTACAATTCAAATTTTAGAAAATTTATGGCACATTTAAGATTAGGAATTTTTTCATTTGCTTTGTTTTAATATATCCACATTTTGAAAGAAGTAGATCTCGCGTTTAAAAGCTGCAAAAAAAATGCACTTTGTCTTAAAAACTCTGATTGCTTTTTTTTCTCGTACTTTAAATGCAAGTATTTTAGTTTCGAAACTATTGTACCTGGCTTATATGTAATAAAACGTTAACATCTAAATTATGCTGATTTCATTAAATTTTAGAAAATTAAAACTTGCGCAACCGTCGTAAAATTGTTAAACTTGTGTATAATAATATAAAGTACATTTTGATTAATTTTACGAAAGTTACTCTTTTTATTAACTTTTCCAGTGGATTATAAATGCACTTATTTAAAGTTCCTTTCGTAATCGTGCAATAAGCCCTGGATCATATATTTTATGGACACTTATATTGTATCGTTCCACATGTTACAATATTATTATTTATTAGGCAGAGAATTTCGCTGCGCGAGACAATAATTATTACGGTAATCGCCGTAAATTGCAGAGAGAGAGAGAGAGAGATATAGAGAGCTTCATTCGCGCGTTGTAAGAATTATTCAATTCATCAATTCTAAAGTACTCGTCCCAAAGCTAGAGGCGAATTAAACAGTAAGCTAGCAAATTGGCGCGGAATTAAACGGAAGCTAATGAGATAAGCCCATTGCGTAATAATAATTGCACAAAGCAATCGAGAAAATACATTTCGCGTTTTAACAAATTATACCGGCTAATCGTTCTGAAAGCTTTATTAACAGAGGTCGCTCGCTCCATCGATCCATAATCTCTCAAAATCATTAGCAGCAACGCGCATCGGATGATAAAGCCGCGCCTCGCGAATCAATTGAAAGGAAATCGTACGCCAGTAAATCAAACGGCGGGCTAAAAATAACCAGAAGCCGCTCGGCATCCAGTCCTTGACCGGTGGCAGCCCCCAATATCGCTCCCTCCCCGGGCAGAATGTTAGGGATGCCAGACGGCGATCGGTTATAAGCTTTCGCCCGACGGGCCGCTTGTTTTTGCATTATAGGTCGATCTCTTGTCGCTCTCGGCGCTCTCTCTCTCGGTCCATTTACGCTGGACTGGAATCACCTTATTTACGAATAGCCGTGCCGCCGACCCATAAAAGTCCGAGCGGCCAGATTCTGCCAGAAACGGTCAACGGAGCTTAATTAGCGGCCGCGCGGCGTGCGTGCGCGCGCACGCAATATTTTGCGCCGACGACGCGCCGCACGCCGGGTAGAGAGAGAGAGAGAGCTCTTGCCGAAATTCCCGCATTTTGCATTTTAAAAAAAAAAGTGAAAAAACGAGTTCTGCCGGATAGGTTTTCGCTCCTTTAGCTGCGCCGCTGTCTGCCCGACGGTCTATGCGCGCCGCTTCCTCCGGGGGGATGCACGTTGCCTGGCGGCCTGAACGGAGAGCGAGAGAGCCGAGACGCGAGTCCAATTTTCCGCGAGCGCGGCGAGCGTTGCGAAAAAAAAAAGAGCACGGGATCGCTTGCCATGGGAAAGCCGCGATGAGTTTATTGTGGCGCGTTTGACGCGGTGATTAAACGGCTGATTTTGTGTTTATATACTGGCTCGAGTGTTTTGCAATGCCAATGAAACATTGTACATTGGAGTTATAGGTTCAACGGATTGTAAATAAATAGATAAATATTAACTAGCTGATAAGCTAAATTATACAAAATTGAAATTATAAAATATAGCATCAAATATTTATGAGGATTTAAAAAAAAAAAGTCACATGATACTCACATCCCCATTAGACTCCTAATATCCTGCTAATTAGTCGCAGTCACCGATATCACCGAAAAAACCGAGTTCGCTAAAAAAAAAGCTTTTCGGCTGCCTTGTCCGGTCGCCGCTTAGGTCAACAACGGGAAACAACTCATCAAACTAGCGGCGCATTAATCCCGGGATAAAAGGGGGGGAGGGGAGGGGAGTTTAGCGGCAAGGGTTCGGTCTGTCGTTCCTTACCAGCGGTAGGCGAGCAATTCAATATTTACCGAGAGCGGTTAGTCAACAAGCCCCGACTTACTTGGCCCCGGAAATGGACGGCATCGGGCATTAGCGGGGCAGATAGGACAATGGAGTTATCGGAGTCGCGGCTCCGTAAATTGCTCGGCTTTATTGGGAGGGGGAGAAAAGCCGCGCGCACCGAGTTAGGCGCTCTCCCGAAGATTATATTCGCGCGCATTCCCCGCCTCCCCCGAGTAAAGAACTCGACTCTCTCTCTCTTTCTCTCTCTCTCTTCCTCCGTTTTGCAAATTCCTCCGACTAACTCGGCCCTCGTGGAAATCTCGGTCCTTCGCTTTTCAATAAAATCCTCCCCCTCGAGAGTGGACATTCATTTTTCCGACTTATTGCTTCCGCGTTTCCCCGTCGGCTCTTTCGCCGCGGGTAGAAAGCGACTCGTTCGATGAGAGCTTTAAAGACACTTATTTTTTTTTTTTTTTTTTACTCGGGAATATAAATCGACTCCCAAGGCTCGGCGATGTTTCTTTTGCCGAGCTTTTTAGGGGAAAATAATTTTAAACGGGAAATCCATTTTGTAGTGCTGACTCGTTTATTTGCTTTCAAAAGCGTTTGATGAAAACTTTGAAATTAACTACTCTTCAATGTTACTTTTTCTTTTATATTTAATTTTAGTCAAATATAGCTTTATATTTTAATGCAGCTATAAATTAAAAATTTGCGTTTAATTATTGCATCCTTTTATTACAGTAAAGTTAGTCATTCATTAGCTTGAGTCAATATCTTGAATATTATTATATTACGGGCAATAAAATACAGATTGATAACATCGCCATCATCATTAATTTTACAGAAGAGGTATTTACGCCCATTAAACGGCATAATTAATTTCACCAATAAGCCAATAAGCAAAAATTTCATTCATCCATAAGAAAACGATAAGGCAGAAAAACGGCTGTTAAACCGTATTTTAACGCATCGTAAACCGAGGATATTGAAGAAGCAGCCGCCGAGCTAAATTAAAACGTCATTCGCGTTACTATCCGGATACGATGACTCGGCTGTCGATTAAAAATCTCCCCTGGAAAGGCGCATAAATCAAAGCTCGTTTCAAAAAGAGAGAGAGACCTACTTTCCCGAGCCAGCCGCCGAAAGGAGACATCGAAAAATGATTTACGAGCCGGGGATTACAGAAGCGAGGAGCGCCGCGGCGACAAAGGGTAAAAAAGCCCCGGCAGGCAGTTGCATATACGAGGCAGCGTTTTGCAAGGCGCTTTAGATAAACAAGTATACAGAAGAGCCGGGCGAGATATCCGACAAAATCCTCGTCAATTACTCGTCCATAAAGTTTTCAAAGCGATCGTTTACCAGACGTCGTCAATCTTCCAGTTGGCCGGGCGCCGTAAAATCCAGCCGAGTTATTCTCTCTCTCTCGCTGAGCGGTTCATAATTAATGTCGATGTATTAGGGGGGCCGGGCGGAAAATAGGCGCCGGGGGTCCCACCGGAGCCGCGCTCCGGTATTACGAGCTAATAAACTTTTTAAAAGCCGCGCGGGCGAGGAAGGGCGCTTTTAATAAGTGTTCTCTTTCGTAAAATTTTCGACCGCCGGCTGGTGGTCGCTGAAATTTTCTGATTTACGGCCCTGTTTTCTCGCGGCGTTTCTTCGGTGATATCATTAGCCGTTTTGTAATATAAGTTTCCACGCCACGAAGATATTGTTCGCGAGAGGGCAACGTGACGATTAACGCGTTGCCTCACGATAATTAAATCGATAGAAAATTTTCTGAAAAATCTCGCTTCTGCACGGGAGGCATAGAAAGGAAAATAAAATGCCGTATAATTATTCAAGACTTGTACACGTACACACCTGAACCATAGCTGCCAGATGTAATTAACTGACCCTGACTGTACCTCCCGATTAATTTTCCTCGCTATAGACGTGGAAAACTCAGCGGAGAGACTCGCGTTGACGGGACGGCGATTTTTTGCAGGGGGGGGGGGGGATTTTTTTTCTCAGGCATGCTTAATAAGGAGATTTTTCGCAAGACTTGAAAACTCGAATTTCAGCATAAAACGCGGGCAAAATTAAACGCTTGATTTCCCCGGTGGTAAAAGTAACGTCGCGCGCAGAAATTTCAAAACGACATCCGCGCCTTCGATGTAGACATAAATACTCAATTAAACTTTAAGAGCGCGCGAGGCCCCTCGACATTTATACCCACAGATCGGCTCTCGCTGATAAGCGACGAAAAAAAAAAAGAAAGAAAAAACAAATAATTCGGCCAAGTCGCGCGGCGCGACTCGGCGGGAAAAATGATCGTAAATTTTCGGCGCGGAGATTTTTCTCCCCGCCGAGCTTCAATGGAAGCGGCAGCCCACATACATATTTACAGAGGCTCGATTGCGCCGCGAGCCCAGGCGAGCGTATCGAGAAAAATATTGAATAATAACCGCGGCATTCCGGTATAAAATGCACCCGTAATGCGCGCGGAAAATGTGCAGGCAAATTTACAATATATATCCCCCGGCGCGCGCGCGAGAGGCTTATAGTTTTTGGAGAGAGAGAGAGAGAGAGAGAGAAAACTTTCCGGCGAAGAAAAAAAAAGGCAGGCAAGAGCCGAGCCGAGCGCGGCGGTATTAAACGCGAGTCGTTAGAGGTCAGCCGAGCTGCAGCCGCGCGCAAAACTCGATCTCTCGCGCCGATTTCATAAAGTGGATTTGATTTCAATAACTAGTTTTGAAGTAAGGCCGGCGATTTTGAGAAATACACCTTGACGAGGACATTCCCTTCGATATGTGCGTCGCGGGGAAGGGAAGGGGGGGGGGGGGAGGGAGAGAAAAAAATAATTGAGAGTTGCGGCAACTCGCGGTGTGTCTGTTCTCGCTGCAGTTTTAGATCCGCGCTCCGTTGCCAACTGCTTTTTAACATTTTCGATCGCGCGAATTTTCCAAAGGCCGTGAATATACAAGGCAGTGAAAAATGCCGGCCTTTTATGATTTGCTAAATCATGAATTATTTAAGTTGCGCGCGAAAATCGCCGATATTGAGTAAGGTTTATGTAAACGTCGGAGCTAATAAATAATGATATTACAAGTAAAATTAAGCTCTGGGTTAGGCGCTGGATTATTCCTGAAATCCGGAATGAAAAGAGAAATTTTCAGATAGAAAGTTGTTTCTAATAGGTGGCGATATTCTGAAATTTTTCAAAAAAAAATTCTATCGCTTCAAATTATTGGTCTCGCGTGAAAAATTTTACATTGATCCGTGCAATTTTTCGTATAATAAAAGGTAGACTAAAAGTCCAATTAGAAACAATAAATTATCGGTTTAGAAAGTAAAGTAAAATTAAAGTGAATCAAAAATTTCTTTTATTTAGTATACGCTCAAGCTCACGTGTTCGATTTGAAAGTTTATGTTCAGGTCTGTTTTATGTAGGTGACACTTGTTATTCGGGCAAAAAATCCTTCAGGAATTTGTTTAGAAAGTTCAAAAAGGAGGATTGAGGCAAAGATTATATTTGACTGAAACAGTCTATTTTTCAAACAAGTTTATGCAGCTCCAATTAGTGGGGAATAAATATTTTAGTGCCTTTATCACGCACACATTTAAAAATTTTAACGTTATAATTAGATTTATCAGATACAAAAAACTCTCAAGTTTCTAAGCAATTCACTCAGCGTGCATAAACAATGTTCGTAATATAAAATATAATACGCATTTCATGCGAGGCAAGAATAATTTCATGTTTTAATCTGCAATAAACTTTTTATTTAATGTCCGGTAACTTTATTATTTAAATATGAAGAATTTTCAAATGGGCATAAAAAAGTCAAAGTAGAAAGTGGAGTTGATGCAAAAACTAAAACGCAATTTAAAAGGTTTTAAAAAAAATTATGCAAAAAGCTAGTTTTGAAATAAATTTGCATTAGCTTTATAAAATCCCCGCTGAAAATGGGTGTACTTTAAACTGAAAACTATATATGTTTAATGTAATCGAAAAACGGTCCACTTATCTCCTCCCGTAAAATTGACGACGTACTTCATTCCCCGATATTCTTTGAGTAAGTAGTAGCTGCCAGAAATGGTCGGACAGATTCGTGGCTCGCTTTCCGGTTTTGTAACCCGCCTATTTTCCCGCCGACTAAAGACCCAAAATTAGAATACAAACCCGAGCGGAGAACGAAAGCGAGGCCGACTTTTCCATTATCCGCCGCGAAAAATCTACATAAAACACTGTGTCCCGCGCCATTTCTGCGAATGTAATCCGGCGGAGCGGCCAGAAGAATTAGCCACTAAAATCGCTCCGGCGTATAATAAACAGGCGAAAAAACAACGCTGTTCGCCCCACCGCCGAGGCAATGCGTAAAAGCCGATGCAAAATTACAAATAATAACTGGCGAGCTATGCGCGCGAGCGCCAAGTGATTTCCCCAAATCGTTTCTCTCCGCGCGGGGAAAAAACTTTTCGGAAAACCTAGATCGTTCCCGCGCGGCGCGCTTCGCGGAGGGAGAGAGAGAGAGAGAGAGAATTCCGCACGCGTTTACCCGGCCGTAAAAAAAAAAAGGCTCGAGTTTGGGGGAAAGGTGTGTGTGTGTGTGTGTGTGCGCGCGCGCGGCTCCTTTTACTCTCCCGCGCCGAGAGGAGAGCTTTTAGATGTGTACTCTTGCGCGAGAGGGCACGACGAAAATATTAACGGGCGCGCGCGGCGCGCGGAGCTCGTAAGAGCGTTTTTCTTGTCTAATTGGCCGTTTATTATGTAATAATGACGGAACCCGAAGTGCGCGCGGCGCGGCCGCGGCGAAACAAAGGAGCGGAGAAAGACGATCGAAAAAGTGACATGCGAATTAGGCTCGAGTTTTTACTGCTGACCGAGTAACGGCGGCGGTATGAAGTTCTCTTTCGGAGTTATGCATGGCTTATAAGTCGTTACAAGTTACAAGAGCAAGACCGGAGTTTCGTTTTTACGACTCGAAGCACTTTTTAATGCTTTTATATTATTTAACGTGAATGAAAACCCGTTCTATAAATTCTGCGCTGAAAAATTTATTTAATTGTCGTGACTTTTTATTTTTGACGCGCCGATTTATCGTGACGCAATCGTAATCTTAATAATTCCTTCGAATTTCATACGTTTACCGGCAGAATATTTTCTGGCTATACTTTGCTCGCGCCTTTACAGGATCATTAAAATTCGTTGTTAATTTATCAGAATTAGCGGAATTCGTCGAGCCATCAGATCGACTAACTCGATTGCTTTATCAAGCGTAAAACAGTGGGGACCGGTATTAAACCGATTATTAGATTACATTCGATCCATTGAAACAAGCGCGCGAAAATGAGCAAGTTAGCGCTCGGCCGAAACTGCCGCGGTTTTCACGGTGAGTAGCCGGGCAAAGCGGCAAAAGTCGGATGTGCTCGCGAATGCTTAGCGAGGTTGCAGGTGTGTGTGTGTGTGTATTCGCGGCTGGAAGGAGGATGATAAACGCGGACGGAGGCCCGGCTAATGACGAAGGCGGTCGCGCGGCTGGACAGCGGAGTCTCTCAGTCTCTCTCACAAAGGCCTGGGCGTAAATCAATTTCCGCCGTGTCTCTCTCTCTCTCTCTCTCTCTCTCTCTCTCTCTCTCTGAGCGAAGGATCTCTCGGCGATATCGCTGGAATATCCGCGCGCGCCGCCGCCGCCGCTCTCCCGCGTGTGTTTCCTTTCCCCGCGCGAGAGCGCAAGTTCCCGCTGCAGTCTCGCGGCCAATCCCGGCCTGAGCCTGAAGTTGCGTATATACATCGATTCTCTCGCCGGACGAGGCATTGTAAGATCTCGCTTGCGCAATTATAGCGGCTCTCCCGATAAGTTCATGTTCTAGAATCCAGACCGAAGGCGTTACCTCTCGGCGCGGCGCGGCGCGGCGAGCGAGAGAGAGAACGTTAGGATACTTACGTACGTAGCTGCACTTGCGCCCGACGCCTGACCGTTCCTTCGTGTTCGCCAAGTTTCTTTTTTCCCCGTCAGCTGATCATCGAGAAAGTCTCTTTTCCCTTTCGGCTTTGTCTGAAGCCGGAGCGCTCTAACGTAATACGAGCCGAGCGATGACGCCACGACGGGAGGCGGCCAACTTGATGGCCGGTCATTTTCCGCCGATGCAAACAACGGGGAAAAGCGTCATCGTTTTAATGCCGTCGGGGCTCCCTCAATTGTATTATAGAATTTTTTTCTTTCGGCCTGAGAAATCGGGCGCGAAAAGCCGATGTCGCCGTGGGCAGGAAGCTCTTTGGCATTTTTTGGCATTCGAATTTCTGGGGAATAGTGAGCTAACGCTCCACATTCGGCTCGCTGACTTTTACGGCCCGAATCAGTACAATGATCTGAAATACTGGCCGAAATGAATTGAGCGTTTTATCTCTTTAGAAAGCTCATTCGCGGCTTATATGTTAAAGCAGCGCTTTATTGGCCTAAACAATACGTTGTAAATACGTATATCGATTTTCTTGGCTAAAATTGGAGTTTGCGGATTATTCAAATTTCCGCGCGGCGATATCGGAATAAGTTTTTACGCTTTTTACGCGGAGCTGCTCTTCAATATTCGAAAAGTAGGAAAGTTTTTAAAATTCACTCGACTGGGGCTGATGAATCACAATGGACGGGGGGGAGGGAGGAGGGGTACGAATTGAGGGAGACGTAACGCGAGAGATAAAACGAGAAAGAAAAAGTAATAGAGGAAAGGAAATAAATGTTCACGAGTGCTGAGAAAATAACAAAAATCAATAAAATTGTAGGTAAGTAGTAAAGGGAGCCAGTCGGGTCGAGAGAGAAGAAAATATTAGAATGGAGATCGGAATTTCCTCCTTATTGCTTTCTTTCAAAAAAGTTTGCCCTTGAAGAGTTTTCTCATCTTTATTTCTTCGTTTTTTATGAGAGTTCGCCAAGAATAAAACGAGAGAGCCTAGATTGCGCCAACTTCATAACCGATATTTTTCTAAAAACTCTTTATATTGACTAACGAGTCTAGCAGTCTATAAATTTCTGGATCTGCGCTTTGCTAAAAATGCCTATTCTAGAAACTATGTATTAAAGTTGTGACAAATTTTTTAATTCGATTCAGCTAATTAAACTCATATGAATTGCTAATATTTACTGCAACTTTTGTGCAGCGAAAAGTAGATTATTCAAAATTCTCAAATTTCAAAATGAAATAACTTTGAACGGTTTACTATAAAGTTACAAAATTTTAATAACCTGTTTTGTAATTCGTCAAGTTTATAAAGTTTCGACGAATATGAAATGTCGACTAAACGCAGCTCGAGCAAAATCACTCGTATATAAGCAATCGAGCGACCGACAAATCAAAAACCAAAAAATTGGTCCACTCAAACGCACTTCTTATCAACGCAAATAAAACCATTAATTTTACTCGATTTACATAATGACGTAATTAAACGCGGCCAGAAAATAATATCCCAAGTCGAGCGAGCGTGAAAAAAAAAATCTGAAAACCGCGCGCTTTCCGAAAAAAAAAAAAAAAAAAAAA